>OMNM01030367.1:0-21718 GCA_900302745.1 Parablennius parvicornis | reverse complement strand
CTTCTTCTTCTTCTTCTTCTTCTTTCTTCTTCTTTCTTCTTCTTTTTCTTCTGTCTCTCAAACCTGCTCTCCCCTAAACTCCCATTCTCCCCGTCTGAAGGCGAAGCTTTTACTTGGAACCAGCCGAACAAAAGGCCTTGCGCATTTTTATTCCGCACACATGCCAGCCAGTCGTGGAGGGGGACAGCCACAAGTGGACAAGGGGAGGTCTGGGGAAAGCCGGGGTGGGGAGAATTGGCAGAGGGCACAGATAAGTAACTTCAAACCAATCTTCTTGGGCTTTTTTTCCCCTCCTCCCCAAAAGGTAACTGATTAGTTGCTTATTTGGGAGGTTTGAATCAAAGTTTGTCAGTATTATAAATGTCCACACTTCCTAATGGCTGCAATAAAGACCTCAAAGGTGAGAGAGACCTTGCAGGTTGCATTCGAGGATTCTATTACTCTATTATTCACAGAAGAAGGTGGTTCAGGCTGCCAAACAGCAGGCTGCACAAGCAGCTTTGTCCCCTCAGAAATTCCAAGGATTATGATTAAGGGCCTTCACATTCCTGCACTGCAACAGCGAAAGAAATGTTTACCATTGTACTTCTCTGAAAAAGGGGCTGGAAATGTTTTGAACCCCTTCCATCACTGTATATCATATTTCAGGCAAGAATGTGCCGCATCAGTGCATGTTTGACCTCTGGCACCTGCACCTCCAGAATATATATTGGGATTAGGATTTCTTTATTAATTTTCAGGACGATTATTCTATTCTATTCTATTCTATTCTATTCTATTTGTGCCTTATCAAATGTAACTTCCTGATTAATTTGGCTT
Organism: Parablennius parvicornis; assembly: GCA_900302745.1. Lineage (NCBI taxonomy): Eukaryota > Metazoa > Chordata > Actinopteri > Blenniiformes > Blenniidae > Parablennius > Parablennius parvicornis. The sequence continues at coordinate 20,899 of OMNM01030367.1, read as the reverse complement.
TATCTAAAGTTGAGCGTGCATCAATGAAATTGAGATCATGAGCACTGGAAATTTATTTTGTGTACAGCACAGCCTGCTGGTGAAATCACATCATGAGGATAATGATCTTTTCAGTTCTGTTCAAATTACAATCTGCATCCTTTATGACCAAAACAATATTTTTGTTTTGCCAATTTCAGAACAAATATTTTATTTAATTGAAAAATATGTTTTTATATACAAACCACTCTTTTTAATTTTCACCTACACCTTTTGTTGTTTGATAATAAGTTAGGATGTAGTGATATGTAGAATGTAATATCAAGTATTGATATTTTCCTTTTTGTAAGAATCATATTTGTCATTTCAAAGTGAGACATAAAAGATGGGCTCAACATTAAAAAAAAGATACATTAAAAGTATATTTATACATAATTCTGTGACATTTAAAGGTTCTAAACCTCTGGCTTAAATGGACATTGTGTAATTTTTTTTCAAAGTTTATAAATAAGCTTTAGAGATAACCTTTAAAGCTTAAAATATATAAGTAAGCCGAGTCTTTTCCCATGTATTACCAAGTGAAACACATATTAGATAATATGATGTGACTGTTGTTCACACATTTCTTCTTGTCCAATAACCGCAGAGTAAACACCGAAGGATCAATATTTCCTTATGCATGTTATGTGTTCGTGAACTTCAGCTTCAAACAAACAAGGCTTATAATGATTTTTGGGTTTGCGAAAAAAACAAAGATGTGACTTTAGATTTCACGGAATAAGTGGAACTGTGGTTTGCTCCTCATAATCTCTTTAATGTTGTATGGGTTCAACGAAAAATGCAGTATACTCACCGTAACGGAAAATATAACAAAAGCTACTAAAGAACAGTTGAACTTATCCGATCCACCACCAGGGGGTGCTAAAACATTTGTTATCTTTGTTTTAGGCCATACTGAACTGTGTCACAAGTGAATATCAATTCAAACCAAAAGCATCTATCTTTAAAAGTGTATGTGTTAAAAGAAAAAGAAAAATGAGGGGTGAATTGCATTAAAATTCATTTTATTGAGAAATGTTTTTCCAACAAATGAACAAACTAGTGACCAGAAAAATGAAAAAAAAAAAAGATTACAAAACAGAATATGTGATGTCACCAAACATCCAAACATAATACAAATGGTTCCATCACTCAGTATTTTCCAGTGACTCATTTTGATCAGCAACTACAGTATTAAAAAAAAATTATAAAAATGAAAAAAAGAAGAGCCAAATCACAGTAAAATCCGGTTCACTCTTTGAACCCCAGAGAACTTTTCAAACACTGCTGAGTTCAACAATCGTGTGAACACTCGTGATGACCTTTGGGCTTGTGTAAAACAATGTGATGTAACAAGCTATGGCACGATAAAGGTTACCAATTCGACATGATATACCAGCATTCATTAAACGCAACAGTAGCCTAACTTTACCAAGTCTCATTGTTTCCCTTTTCAGGTCACTATAAACAGACATAAAAACGTGTGTTAGAAAACAAAAACAACTTTGTGAGGTAATAAAATTGAGAAAATGACTGTTGGATCACCGAGAAGCGTGTTCATCAGCCCTGGATTTGGAGTCTGACTACGCTTCATGTTTTAGACTCCCCTTGGCTCCCAATACATATCAACAATATAGAAGTTATCAAAACACGGAATAACAATAGGACTCCAGACCCAAGATTGTGAAACATGGTTTAAAACTGTAAAACAATCTCTCTCTGAAAGGCATTCATCCACCTGATCCCTTTTTAGACAGCGCTGATAAAACAAGCACTGTGAATTCCCAGTTTCAGTTGAGTGTATGCGTGAATGCTGTCAGTGAGGATACAACTACAGTGAATGAAAACCAAAAACAACATTTCGGGAAATTTGCCCTGAGATCTCTCTTTTAAAATGATTTAATAGGCAATGCATTTAAAAGTAATTGCCCCTTTGGGGATTTATTTCGAATTAGAAGTGCCAGTAGAAGGCTCTTTCTTGCCTCTGTGTACATATCCATGATCAGGCTGATATTATTCCTAGATATAGATATATAGATATTTCTCCCAAATACCTCTCAGGTAGCAATCACTGCTGCTACTTCATGCACAGGATGACAGACTGCGTAAAACCTCAGCGCAAGTTGGTTTTTATTTTTCCTCCCATAAGCTTTGCACTCTAACAAAACACTTCCAAATAATAGAAACAAACCCCTTTTATTTCCATTTAAAAAAAAGACAAACTTCTTGATACTCCGATGAGCCATTGTGCACCGTACACACTGTGGAATAAACTCAAAATATCAACAAATTGGCATATCATCATTATTACAACACACTTTGGATGTAACACTATTGTCATTAATTGTATAATAGGGCATAAGCCTAAAAACTGTTTTACGAAGTGGCAATCTAGGTAGGTTTCTAAAAGTAGAATACGTCTTAGTTGTCTTGTCATTATTAAACTGTACATCAACTCACAAGAGAAAGTATGTTGAGAATTTAAAATCCTGTCACAATACTGAAACAATTCTGAATTCAGTATCATCCGTATTTATCATGATCTTGAATGACTTTTGAGAAACAGCCCGAAAGGAAACAGTAAGTCACCTGCTTATCTAGTGACCTCAAATAATGCTGCTGTGAAGCCAGACATTAGCTGAACCTAAAATCAAGTCTATGTGACAACTATAATTAATCACTCTCACAAGACAAAACCTAGAAAAGAACTACACATGAAAAAAGGTCCTCGATTTGAAGTCAAACGACTATTTCACTCTGCCTCCCCTGAAATGTATTTCAGTTCTAAAGAAATAGAGACTCCTGATAACCTTGGATTCTGGATCATGCGTTTTCATAAAGCCACGGAAAACTACTACAACGGATACGCTTTGTAGAAGATGATGTTCAACTACATTGACATTGCAAATTGATGTGTGTATACATGAATATTAATTATTTGTTTTGTATATATGTATTTTCATAAGATATACATTCATTTATTGAGGTATTTAAAAATATTTCTGTGTGCGTGTGTGTGTACTCAATATTGTTTAAATGTAAAGTCTGTTATAACTAAAATCCATTATGTATGTATGCATGTATGCATATAGGTGTGTATATATAGATAAATTCATATTAATATCAATAGATTTTTTCTTTTGTGTATCTTTTGAAAAAGAAAAAAAATATCCAAGACTCAAAGCTCTAAAGCTTGACATATCTTTCAATGATTCTGATAAAACAGCTTGAAGAAACAAAGGTGAATTAAACATTGAATCTTTTGTGAAGTATGGTGAAGGGAGCATCATAGTTGGCTCAGTTGTCCACCAGTGTTACTAAAAAGTTGAATAAATGAAGAATAAATAATGTAATCACAATCCAGTGTCGATCTGATCAACAACTACTGGATGTGAGTACTGTCAAGATGTGTTGTCAGAGACTGCTTGTGCAATGTTTGTGTGTCCAAGTTCACTGCTGGTATTTTACCAACGAACGGTGTGCACACAAAGTTGAAGGTTCAAAGGACACGAAACATGTGCTATTTCAGTAGCAGGACCGCCCACAGGTAGGACCTACTGTGTTTTGTATATACTTAGAGGAAGAACAGATAACAGTTTGTGACCGATCACGTTTTATGTTTCATTATGAAATACATGTGACTAATCACATATCATCATGAGTTTTCAGATTCATCATTATTATCACTCAGACATATAAAACTCATTACTCTAGTTGAAATATTTGAAGTGTTAAGTAAACCAAGAGCAGTTATTGGGGTTTAACCATGATATATTTCAAAGGAAAAAAAAAATCCAACTATAAGACCAACGAGTGCTGACGGTGTACCTTTACTTCATCTGGTCCAGTTAGAAGGCAGCACGGTGTGAAGTTGCAACACAGCAGTGCCACCGTACTGAAGCGCCCTAAATGGTGCTCTCCTTGTCGTCGCCACCCGTCTCCAGGGCGACGCCAATGACGGCGTGGCCGTTACCCACACCATTCGCCTCCACTCCATTCGCCTCCACTTCGGCGAGCCTGGCCAGCTGCTTCTGTCTCCTGACGATTCTGGTGTACAGGCCTCCCCACATGCAGTTGCTCAGCATGTAAAGACTGCAAATCAATCCCATGAATCTCATTCTGGAAAAAGAAGAGAAGTGAGCGATTATTTAATGAGAGGAACTTTCATGGCAGTCGTGTTGGACAATAACCATGTTTAGCATGTAATCCATGTTTGGCGGTAAAAGTTACCTGAAGGAGTGGGAGTCGTAGAGACGGCATGCTCCGACTCCTCCACACTGCTTGGTGCCCCACTTCAAGCAGGTCTGGTCAATCAGGGCTCCAAAATAAATGGGAGGAGGGATCCCGCCTGAAACAAATTCACAAGAATCATAAGTTACTTCATTAAAAGCTTGAGGATCATCAAGTTTTTAAGGCACAGTTTCTGTACTCACCAAGAGTTCTGACGATCAGAGTGTGCATTCCCAAAGCAAAAGACTTCAGGTCCATGTCAATGGACCTGAATCATAAACAGAAAATCACCATATTATATGTTTACAGGGACTTAACAAAATGCATGATTCAACTGGAAATATCAAAATCATCTTAAAAAAAATGGCATATGTTTCTAAAGTAAATGTCCCTGATAGGGATATGTTACTTGTATTAGATACTTTCATGGAATTTTCAATCATTTCTGATTTAAAAGCCCAAAGCTATGTTACATTACACTTACATTTTTTTTAATTTCCAGGTATCTGCACTTTAATTGAGTGCCTTTGCCACTTCTTGACCGTCTTGTTTTGACCTCCAGTAGGCAAAACACAGTCATAGTAGCAGGATCCAAAGCAACTGACAGTTATCGACATGAAGAGTGATTGAGTTAAATCACTGTTTAAATATAAATTCAAGTTGAGTCATTTGTGCATACATGTTTGTGCATATAACACCCAACTCCTCTTAGATCTGGGCCTGCAACCTGCAGCTCTTGAGCCACATGTGACTCTTTAGTTCCTCTGGATTGGTTTATAAGCTTTCTGACAATTTTAATTCTGTTATTATCTTCTTTTTTTTTTTTAGTTTAAGTTTAAACTGCTAAAATTGCTAAAAAAAAAAACAAAAAAAAACTGCAAAATGGAGAATTGGCAAAAAAAAGAAAGAAGGAAGGCATGAATGTTTGAAAGAGTGAAGAATAGAGCAAAAAGAGTTAAAATGACTAAAAAATGGCTAACATATTACAAGAATAAAAAATGGTACCTAAAACAAGTAATCTAGCTGAATCGGTAAAAGTTGGCTAAAAAACGTTAAAAAGTAAGTTCTAAATTCTAGTCATAAAATGTCATGATTGTACATTTAGTAAAGCTACATAGATAACTTTATAAGCTGCATGATCTTTATGATTAGTATTTGGAGCAAGCAAATGAGGAAGATGACACTTTTTTCTCTTCTGGGCCCTCATATAAAAGCTATAGTGACACATATTACTGTTGCAAATCCATTATGTTGAATTTTGCATGAGGCCTTCCTTTTTTTTTTTCTTCTTTTTTTTTCACACAGGAATACATATTTGTGAGCATGTGACCCCAACAACAAGTGTGTATTTTTTCTACTATTATAAATCTGACATTAAAAATAAAGTACATCCCTGTGAGTATTTCACTTTGCATTTGTGTCTCTCACCTGAGCAGAACGATGTACAAGGAAGTGCCTCCGAAGGCAGAGATGAAGGAGCCGGTGACAGAGAGTGCCATGTAGACCTTGAACATGCGGTTACAGTCGTCCTTCCGGGGGCACTGACCCAGAACCACCGACGTGTTTGGCGCCGTAGTCATCATCTCACTGATGCAGCTGCAGTTATGGAACACCTGAAAGAGAAAAAACAAGAATGATGTCTTTCAACCGAATGGGTTTGTTTGGTTTGAAAATTTAGAGATGAAGATACACTTTGTGATAGAGGTTTTGTTTGTTTAAGAGCCAAAATACTTCCTGTTGAGGCTTTAGCAGAATATTTTTGATTATTTGAGTAAACAGATGTGTTTGATATGTTTATTTTATTTAAAGAGCAATTGTTAAATCTTATAATGCGATCACATTTTGGTGTTAAATTACTGGGAATAATGGAATTGTCTGGAAATGCAAGTGAGGTTGAAATATTGGACTTATCAGGGAAAAATATTATTGACTGGATAAATTATGTCCTTATGCAATATTTCAATACATTTTTACTGGAATAGGAATTAATTGTAGAAAAAAACTTGAGATTGCCCTTAAAAAGGCTGCAAAGCAAGAGTACTCACAATATGACACTGACTAGACTGCACTAAATATCTTATTGTGGTTTTTTTTTGACAAGTGCAAAAGAAATATTTACAATCTCAACACATGGCAAGGTCCCAGATAACAGTTTGATCAGGGTCTGCGTTGTAACCCCTTACCATGTCCTTGCCAGTTCCGTTGGAGGATTGACATCCAGCCATGCAGGGGGAGACATACGTGATGCCATTGTGACTGCACACCGGGTCCCACTGTTTCAGCGAGCAGGAGCATCCCATGTTGCACTGCGACAGTAGCGTCTGGTTGTTGTAGGATATTTGAGGAGCCCTGCTCGAACAGACACAAAAAACTATTTAGTCTTATTTCCTGATGAATTCAGAAAAATTCCCCGGCTGTGTTTATAACTCACCCTTGGTATGAGACGGTGAGACCTGCCACTTCTGCCTGGTTGCAGCTGATGAAAGACTGAACAATCAGCAGACAGCAGGAGATAACAGAGGAGGTCATGGCAAGCCTGGAAGCTCCGATGACACCCAGCTTCATCTTTTTCAGAACAAGTCCTCCACCGATGATGCCCAGAGCCACTGCTGGCAGGTTCATTATACCTGGATGGGATGAATGAATGGAGGATCAATACAATAGAAATGCAAATAGAACCTTACAGATGAAATTTTGAGTGTGCCTGCCGCTCACTGCTGACCATACAGAACCAGTAAAAGTTCAAAAGTGTCATTTTTTACCCAAATTCCATTCCACGGCAGGAGAAGATTACACTACATTTTAAACTAATGCCATTTTTAGCTTAAATATATAGACTATATGCTTTTTATATTCTATTCTCCAGCTACCTCTGCTCACTTTTGGAAAAAAATGTGCAGGCCTAGTAAAGATTTACACTATTACCATTATTTCTGCACTGTTGGTGTCCAAGAAACACAAAAAAATGTTTTTAAATTGTTATTTTCAGTGGACAATTGCTGCTCTGTTCTGTACATTTTTTCAGAAGATTTTGTAACAATCCAGAGTTGAAATAATAAAACTGTTTGTTTACCAGAGATACAAGTGAAAAGTCATTAAAATGCTAACTTTAGCCACTTAACTCGACAAACACAAACACATTCAAAAGAAAAAGGTTGCACAGTGGGCTCTTTACTGCTTCCAGGTAAAGTCAACTTTATCAATCACAATCACACTTCCCTTCAACAACATCATTGTTCCTTCAGCTTTGGGTCTACAAAGTGTAACAAACGCAGGGTTGCACGGGGGGACTGGTTCTTCCTACCGATGAGGAAAATGGCCTTGGAGGCCGCCTGGCCGAAAACCTGCTCCATGTACTTTGGCTTGAAGGTGATCATGCCGATGAACCCGTTCACAGCCACCAGGGACGTCAGGATCAGGAGCACGTAGACTCTGTTGCTGAAGAGCCGCTTCAGAGACGGACCCATGTCTGGTGAACAACAATGTAACATTCGAGGAATTAGGTGTTATAAAATTCTCATTGAGAGTTTCAGATTGTAGTATAATTAGTTGACGTGAGGAAAGGATTTATGGTTAGTGGCGGCTTTCTTTAGGTCAAACGTGGTTAATGATTAAACACATAACACATATTATCTCTTTTTTAAGCTTTATGGAGGAATGTGGGTTATCAGTACTTTAAAGAATTGCTACCTTTAGCCATCTCCTTGAGAGAGGCTTGCTTATCATGCTCCTGGTTATGGACTTCCTCGCTCAGGAAATTCTCCCGCTCTGCCCCTGTAGCTCGCTCTTCGCCCGGGATCTCCTTTTGTTTACTGCGTTCCTTGGCTATGAATTTGGGCAGGAACCAGAACGGGATGCCGGACAGAGCGACGATAGTGCCGGTGACGATGAAGCCGAGCCACCAGGCTCCCACCCAGCGGGAGTCCTTATAGGTGATGGTGACTTCCTCTGGAAGAACGAGAAAGACAATGACGAGGGTTATGAGAGCGATTATATCGATATTGATGTTCCAATGTTAGGTAACTTTGCAAGAGATGATGTCAGTTCAAAGGGAATGAACAGACTGTTTCTCGGGTTTTCTGTGTTATAAACAAATTGAAATGAAGCATTGGTAATACAAGGCAGTTTAAAAGAGGCGACTTACCTAAATTCACAAATCCAACGTCCACATAGATCTTGGAAAGAAAAGATCCCAGCAGGAATCCACCTATCGGGCCGAGGATTGAAACTGTCTGGATGATGGCTAGAAAAAGAAAAAGAGATGGAATTTAATGGAAGAACAGTTTTGCGGCTAAATGCCAATATAGCATAAAGAAGTTGATTAAAACAAAAATAAAATCATGAAACAACTGGGGCATGTGGGAAAGTTGCTAACCGATGTAGAGAGGAGTGTTGCTTTGACTGGCAAAGTCATCGAGATACGATAAACCCAGCGGCATAATGGGAGTCTCCCCGATTCCTCGGAGCATGTTCCCCAGGAAGACATAAATCCACATGGAGGAGCCGATTGCCTGTTCACAGGCTGAGGAGAGACAAAGTAAATTTAGCATCCCCAATAAATAAAAGAGCAGATGACAAAAGTGGACTTTAGACATGTAACAAGTTTGTCAAATCAGAATACCTTTCTTGGCCTCAGTGTCAGGCGCCCCGTCAGACAGGCTGTGGTTGGCCATACAGGGAAGGATTTGCTCAGTGTTGTTGGAGCCAATATTGACAGACACGCTCGTCTCATATTTGTAGCTGGACAAAAGTGGGAAACATTCACATAGAGTCATTGACGTTGACATTTAACATGCTATAAAATCTGCAGTTTGTGTATGTGTTACCTATACAAATTTCTATATATGTTGACGCTTTATGGATAGAAGCAAAATATATTCATAATTGAAATGATGCATGTGATTTAATTAAGAAACGTTTTTGGAAGTAATAAATAAAGATAATCTCAATTGAGATTAAATTGTAAATCACATGCAGCCAATCGTACAATGGCTGCTATATCACCCACAAAGCAGAAAACTGACCTATAACCTCTCGTTTTTGTTGATTTATCTGAAGTCTATATGGGAAGGTGATGTATTATTTTCTTTGCATTTAGATATTACGAAATCAACACACATAAAACCTGTAATGTGGTAGCTTTCTCGGCATGAAAACAAGCTCCACTATAATGTCTGCCCTTATCTCAGAGCTGATAAGTGACATGCAGTGGTGGAAAAGGAGGCCAAATGATTTTCACCATGAAGGCTCTGTATGGGTTACTCGTCCTGTTGTTTTACATGGGAGACTTTAGTAATACTATGCACCTAAAATTGTAATAAAACATATGGTTCAACTACATTTCATTATCTGTAGAATGTCTGCTGGATATGTATCCTTAATGTTACATATGCTGAACATGGAGTTATCTGTGTGCTCACAGGCCCTGGAAGAAGTGAGGCAGGGCGGTGATGAAGCTCCCGGCGGCCATGATCAAGCAACCGACGCCAATCAGCCTGGGACGGTGAAACTTCGAACCAAAGTAGCTCACAAAGGCGATCACCAGCAGGTTACCTGTGAGAGGAAATAATTCAGTGAGAGAACTTCCTGAGCACATGCATGATTTAATCATTTACTGCTGCATATCAGAGCTCAACCAGTCAACACACTTATCACATGTTAGATAATAACAACTTACAAGCTATTTGTACTTCAGTTATCTACATTCAATTCCTCATATTTATCAAAGTGGCTCATTTTGACCTCACTGAGTCAGATTAAGGCGTTATAGTGAAATCATCATTGTCAAAGATGATAACAGTATTGATACTTGAGCTTCAAAAGGACAACTTAACTTAAGAGTGGATATAAGTTGAGTCAAGATTTATATCCATGTATCCATGCTGATAATCTGTATTACAACAATGCTTTGATAGTGTCCATCTAAGGTTTGAGAGGCCTTTAAACAGACGGCATCAACGTCAACCCATTATCGTAAAAAGGACATTTACCCATTTCAAAGCTGCCATCTATGGCTCCTGAATGAGAGCTGGCGATGTCAAAGCGTCTCTCTATCTGGGTAATGGCACTCTTCATGTAGGCTCCAGCGAAGCCTTTGGCGAAGCATACGAACGACATAGACAGCAGGAAGAACTGGAAAACACACACGTTGATAGTGCAAGCCATTTAAATCAAGCAGTAAGTGGAATGGATTATCAAACATGACTGCATGTCCTCTATCTAAAACAAATGTTTTGTGTGTACAGCCACATAGTCACATTGTCAATAGTTCAAAAGAATTAGAATATCACTGAAATGTTTTGTCTGTTATATCTAAACTCACACCAAATAAACCTAAAAGAAAGAGATCGATACAATTATGGCCTTCAGTTAAAAAATAATATTACAAATATTTTGAACTTCTGTAGTTTTTATTTTCATGACTGTAAGCTCAAATAAAATAGTATAAAACCAAAACATTTAAAAAAAATCACTTTATGGTTTGAATTGGTAGAAAGTACTATTCAACTGTATTATAATTATTACTATGCACCTATAGACAGATAAATACTGCAGTTGCAGCTAAAATACAGTGTATTGGGTTACCATTTCTTCAGTTTAGAGGATTAAAAGATTCTTTTTTTTTTTTAGAAACATTGTCTGTTTATATTAATTCAGCTCTGATGTGGTCTCAGTTTTTCACTGTCATGAATAAATATGCACTATGACCACCTCAATCCCCCGAGCCTATGATAAGGACTTTAATTTAAACTTGAGAGAATTGCACCGATTATGATGAACTGTTGGTTTTCGCAACGAGGGCTGCGGCAAAAATGTAGCAAAAGTCACCAGTTCAATACTGACCGTGACCACTGTGCAACATGTCTTTGGTGGCTGAGTCTCCATGACTCTGCCGCTGTGTGGCCGAGAGAAGAAATGAATGCAACACAGGAAAACCTGCAAGTCGACAGCAAGTTTATGAGCATAACTTTGTGCAAGTTAATTTGCTTTATCAAGTACATTTTTTTTTACATTTTCCTTAAAAACATAAAATACTTATTTTTTCTTCCCACTGTCTTAAATAATGTTTATAATTGTTCCATGTTGAAAGCTGACTTTACCTATCAAATAATGTTAAATCAATGCAATACCAAGCTACTATTACTTGTAAGTGATAACAGCATCTTCTTACATGTCTAGATGTGATTATTTATCTTGTATTTCTACAATGCATACAAAAAAGTCAACATTTTACACAAACTATCAGTAAACAGACAGATCAGTCTGATGGCATAGTTGCAAAATGTAGAAAAATATATTGAAAGTAGTTTACCTTTATGGTAGCTGCGGTCCGGAGAGAGATGTCTGGCTGAAGGCTGCACTTGGCAGGACTTTGTGCCTGAAGCAGAAGGTTATCACAAACAAATTATAACATCACCTGTAATCAGTAACTCATGCACTTTTGTCATGTCAACAAGACCGACAACCCATCCACACAGACACAAAAAGGAGACTGGCACAAACGTGACAGCGGTGGCTGCCTGTGTAAGATGCTTGTTTGCACCGAGAGGTTCAGAGGTTCACCGCACACAAACACACGCGCAGACATTTACAGCCTCGCACATCCGCCTCTGTGAATATCATAAGTCTCCCGAGTATGGATCCTTTTGAACACACAACAAACGGCAGCAGCGTGAAGCTGGCCAAAGCTTATTGTGGTACGAGCCTGCTGTTTCTGTTAGTTTGAGAGTTTCAAAGAATGAAATGCTTTCCTTTTGTGAGGCTGGGTGTTTCCACAGTCTGATCAAAGTCTTCCTGTCCCATTGATAGCTCCTAACAATGGAAATCTCTGTGTTCTAATGGTTGAGTAAATCTCTGCATATCCCAATATCTTATCAGGAGGCCAACTGTGTCGTACTCCTGGTTGAAAACTTATGAGTTTTACCGCCTACTGTACCCTGGGAAGCGTAATACCTTTTTTTCATACATTGTTTTTTGTAACCAATGCTGTCGCTATTGTTGATGTTTCACTCAAAATGTTATTGAAACCAGGTGTTATTTTCAATCTGAGCTGGATTGAAACTGTAATTGTTTGTAATTAGCAGAACATACGATAAATCAAAGCAGGAGGGCTGTCAACAGCTACAAAAAAAAAAGTAAAAAATTAATTGAATATGGTGTGATTTCTTCCATGTATTCAACAGACACTCACAGTTTGCCTGTGTTCTTGAAACTGAACTGTTATGTGTGTGATGTGAACACAAGGAACGGTCACTGAAGTCCTCTAAGGTTCGCACCACTGTAGCTCCACCTGGAGGAGAGAAACCTGGAGTCAGAAAGACACAAATGCAAGGATTTATGGGAGAGTGAGTGTTTCTGCAAAAAATACCTTTTTGTGACAAACCAGGACAAAACAATGTAAATGACATTAAAAGCATCTTTTTGTTAAACAAAACTTATCAGGGTGAGTATCTTTTAGATGAAATAAGATTCAAATGACAGAAGTGAATGTTGTACTAATCCCATCAGCCTCTTGAACATCTGATTAGGTCTGAATGCAACAGGACTTTCCCTTTTGTCTCACACATTTCTTTTGATCATCACTGATCACTTCAAATACTTTTATTTATTGACATTTTTTTTAACCAATTTAAAGCATCTCCTCTAACTTTTGTCATGGATATAAGCAGTATTTATTTTGCAGTGAGATACACTGATAGAAAATTATCAAAATAACAATTGAAACAGATGACTTCTGCAAAGAAAAGAAGGAAAGGAAAGATTCCTGGCTCAATTTCCAAGCTACTACTTGTACTATTTAATGTGATCTGGAAGAACAATTCTGCTATGAATGTTGCTGTTTAAATTCTTTTGTTTGAGAAATTCAACTGGAACGGCATTGTAAATTTTCAAGATTGTGTAGCAGTGATGTTCAGACATATTTCTAATGCATGTTGATGGAAACTTCCAAAATATTTGAAACACCACTCAAATGGAACCCTCAAAAATTAAGATACAACTAAATTTCAGCAATCCCAAATAGAAAATATTTGCAAAACCTGGAAAAGACAGTTTCAAATTGTACAAAATAACAAAGAAAGAAGCCTATTGGGATTATCATCAAAATCAATGATGAAGCAGCAGGAACTTCATAACTGACCAGTTTGCCTATAAGTCAAATAAGAGCAATGATAATAGTCAGTGTCAGCATGCTGAAAGAGTAAAGGAGAGTTCTTACCAAATATGATGCTCTCTTCCTTTGAGGATGGAAGCTGGATGACTCGTTGCCTCTCCTCTCTATGTTTATACTGAGTGTTATCACATCTCCACGCCCCCACCTAAAAAATGAACGAATTAAAATGAACCTCATTATCATGCAGATATACTCAGCAGTGTACAAAAAACAAAAACTCTATGTCTCAACTCAACATGGAGCTGCTGAAGTGGAGTTCAAAAACCCGAGAATTAACCAACGTTTCATATTTAATATATATATATATATATATATCTATAACTCCTCCCTGTAAATACTGTTTGCTGTGTTTTGGTAGACTCGACCCTCTCAATGAAATGTATGCAATTGATATTTATTTATCTTTTAATTCTTTTCCTGTCTTGACGTTTAACTTTATTTTTCATTTAGTCTGTGAGTTCTAAAATCTGTGAAGCAATTCTTAAAGTATTCTATTCTATTATATATTTTCAAGATCATCACAACTCCTAAATTGTTATTTTTAAACATGAAAACATAAATATTTCCCTCCTTGAAAGTTATTTTGAATATCTAGCTTTGAGCATAGCATTCCATCGTCACATCAGTCACATTGTTCTTCATTCCCTGAGTTTTTACTGAAGTTTGGTGAACTCAGACTCACTATAACAAAAATAAAGCAAATCTGTGAAATGTACAAAAACAAAAAACAAAATGAAAGGAAAGGAAATTTTGAGAGAGATGATGATAATTATCACAATACTGATTTCTTCTTTTTTATCCCCAAACAAATTGTATTTAACGAGTCACATTTGTAGATAACTAAATTGATAAGAAACACATATGTGCATGTGAAAATATGTTTGTTTTTGTTTTTTACAGGAAACATATTTAAAAATAAATGTACTGTCAAAATAAAAATGAATATACTTTTGTAAGTGAATAAACATGTAAAATTACTTAAACCTTTGTGACAAGAAATCCAAGATTCATTTAATTTGATGGCTTTAGAATGAATGAATGAATGAATGCTTAATTTGTGGGTACTCTTACTGTAAGTGAAATGTTCCCTAAATGTCCAAAAACTATTTTGTTTTTTATATTTTCAGAAGAAGACAGTTAATGATGGATTCAATGTTGTTCAATGTTTTGGAATTAATTAATCATTAAAAGATATTTATCACAGAGCCTGTTTCTGTCAAACAAACTTGACAATATCAGACTTTAATGACATAAAACACTCCAAATGAGTATTTAGAGTTTACCCAAAATTTTTGATTTACACAACTACCTCTTAAAACGTGTCCAAGAACATAATGTTCTTCTTTTTATCATCTTTTTTTTGTTTTTAACAGAAAAGGGTGATTTAATACTTGTACTTCTCCTTCTCCCAGTAATTTTTAAAGCTGGAGATGGATGGAAGACAATTAACCCTCTACATTAATTTCCCCTTTAGCTTTGTGTGAAAATATAGTGCAAGTCACAGAATATTTGTTTTCCATTTTTTTTTTAGGTTATGTTCCAGACAAAATACACAAAACGATTATATAGATGTCAGTGACTCAAGATCAAGTTTTTTGCTCACTAATCTTACTCGTGCATGACAGGTATGTGCCCTTGCTTTAGATTTAGAAGATGTTTGGTTAACCTGACCTCCCATGACCTCTCAGTGTGAGTATCTCTATAGAGATAATCACTACATGTTTGTTCGACTTGCCTTAAAACGTGAACCCAGTGTTATTCTCACCACAATGGTGAACCTGGTCCATCTACTCATCAAATAACCTGCTTTAACATTATTTCTTTAGATTTGAATTTATTCAAACTTGTTTTTACCATAATTTAGAACAGATCAGATGCATTAATCAATGCAGATCAGGTTATGTATCATGGCACAGGCACCTTGTTTAAATCTGGATATAAAACACTATTATTTACACAGTTTTTTAAAATTTTAAAATAGATTTATCTTATTTGTAATACCTCTACCTTGTGAACTATTTGATTTATTTATTCTACATTTTATGCTGTTCTTAATTACTTAGTTTTTTATGGATTTCATAATCTTGCCTTTCTTTAATCATACATTTTATTGTGAGTTGAATGGTGCTATAGAAATTAACTTTCCCAACCTTCTAAACTATTTTAATGTAAAAATGTATTACCATCATTCAGTTCCCATGAACATAGTGTTAAAATATCAATATTGTTGTTTTTGACATCAAAAGTGGAACAAATGTGAAGATAAATGTGATTCATTAAGATTATTTGCAAGTTGATCAGCCATGTGTTAGCTGTTAGCATTTAGCACAGCAGAATTTTATTTAAATTCACTGACTGTTATAGCAAAAAAAAAAAAAAGAAAAGAAAAGAAACTTACTTGCTTTAAGATCTCTGGATTATTACTCAGCTGATTGGAGTGTGAAAAAAAACTTAATTAAGTGCGCATGCGCATGTACCCACTTGCAGTGCATCATTGTGTCTCCCCTCAGATTTCCTCTGAAGCTCCTCTAAAGCACAAGCAGGAAACATAATACAGATTTAATCAACAGTGGTAAGTAAAATATAATTTTTACATATCCTGAGATATGTCCAGCTTCAGAAAGTATGTGGAGATTAGCTGCTATGGTGGTTATGGAAATATTTTTATTTATGTTTATCAGATATCAAAGATATGTGAATGGAGTCATACATGAAGTAGTTGATGCACTTTGTGAGCATGTGCTCTTTTTTGAATTGGAACTTAAGATAGAGATTTAATATAGATTCAGAGGTCATGAGAAAATAAGGAAGTTGCACTATTAGAGTCACATTAAGACAAAATAGATATTATAGGATACATAAACAAACATATTAGAGAGATACATTGATAATATTTTAGTATATACTCCGTCATCCCTTCAAAAATGGTTATTTGCAAGCAAAATTGCAGTTTTTTGCCAGATTGCTAAAAGCTAAGTTTGTAACCCCCAGAAGAATAATTTTATTTCAGAAATATATTTTTTAAAAGACACAAGCTACTCTCAACAAAAAAAAAAAATACTCAATAATCTGATAACTTGTTATAAAGAATGGCAATACAGATTCCATTTATCAGAGATTGATGATTAGCATACCTTCAGAAGAGAACAAAGCTCAATTCGAACATCTCCAGAAAAAAAAATAAGAAAAGATCATCCAATAAGTTCTGCTGTTTGGCCTCGAATATTTATCTTTTAATATCTGAAGTTTAATATTGAAAAAATTGGCCTTACTTGGTTGTTGTTTTACGCTGTATATGATTTCCATAAAAATCCGAAACTTTTTTTTTTCTGCAGTAGTGCAAACCCAGCAAGAAATAATAATAAAATGCTTTTGGAGATAATGTTTTAAACCTTTTCTTTTTTTAATTCTCCACAGAAAGTTTAAATTTTTCTATGTTGCCACATACAGTGAAGCGATGTTCTTCTGTTCACATATTTTGAATGTGTGATTTTATTTATTAATTTCCACAGGGGTCACATAACATACATTTGTATTGAATAATTTTTTTGTATGTTAATAAATTTTATGTTAGCAAGTACTAGCTGTTTTTACAACCTGAAGGTTTTGATTCCAAGTATTCAACTTATTTTTTTGTATTTTCTGGTGAAACTATGATGTGTTTATGGAGACCAACGTTTCTTTTTTTTTTAAATCATTTCAAAAGCAAAATTTAATGAGAAAAAAAACTCATGCAGGCATTATTTTATCCACAAGTCTTAGCGTTTGACCATTCTTTCATCTCATCATTTCTCAATTTCTTTAATTGGTTTCAAAAAGATGTCTCCAAGATTAGAAAGGAATGCAGTCCAGGTCAACATAGGTAAAAGATCAGTCTGAGTGCCCTGGCGTCCTAATCCCTTCAGTGGAGTCATAAAAAAAAAGCTTCTGAAGAAACCTGTTTAATCATTTCCATCAGTCTATATTGATGAGCCTTGAGGGGTTGAACATTTCAGATTATAAGTTTGCTAGTGATAAAAAACAACCTGACCTATTTTATCATTTAATTTATGACAAGCCAGTTGCTTTTATTATTTCTGTATGAGGACGTCACAATTAGTTGTCATCCACATCTTCATATACATTAAACTATAATAGAAGAATTGATAAGTACATTCTTATGATAATTATCTATAGATGCTCTATTGTTGTTAGTGCCTTTCCACTTATGTTTAAGTTCCCATATCAAGTGCCCTTTGTCTTGTTTGCTTATATCAGAGGAGCGTTTTTGAAAGCCTGAACTCACTCACCGATTGTTTTGCAATCAGTCACACGCAACCATTTGCCCTTGTTGGAAATGTCACAAAGCACTTCAATTATGTTTTATTTTTAATAAGGTGCATTTAAGTATTTCTCTCAATTCCTCTGCAGTCAACTCATATTTCAGTGTCACAAAAATAAAAAACAATCAATTACCCATGGTTAAGATCAATGAGATACAATTACTTGAAAGGAAAGTTAGGTTATGTTTGGATAGTGTTCACGTGATCTACTTATTGACACTTTCATGAAGAGCTTGTTTCTTTTCATGTTGGTATTACTAATTGAACAAGTACATGCACAAACGTTTCTGCAACCACATATGTGGGATTTGTTTTTTCCAATTCCATACTAATTTGCAGTAAATAACTGATATGCAACTACCTATCATATCAGATATCTTATTCAGTGCTTGTGTCGGCTCCTTGCTCCATGGAAGACTTGAGTAAATGAACAGGCAAGTGACGCAAATTTTTATTGCTTCATTTTTTTATTTAACCTGTTTAAAACATTCTTAGTTACAATGACAACAAAAAGAACGACTCATTGAAGGACTTCATAGTGTGAGTCTTTATGAACTATGTGGGAAAATACAGTACAGCGACTGCAGAATTACTAATGTGAAAACACACCATCAGTCGGCTATTTTAAAACTAACCTGTTTCACCAAGATGTAATCGCAGCTCTCGTTCAATTTGAGTGGGTGAAAATACAACGAATAGCCTGAATATCACTTGTTCCACTAGTTAAAGATGTATAGTAACGCATATATCTTGAATCATGAAATTAATCACCATTTTTCATCAATCAAAGAACAGAAAAACTTTTTCCCCAATTAAGTATCAGTTTAATTTCTAATCCATGTAGATTTCAATTGGAATAGATACGTCACGGCATTAATAAGTCTTCTCTATTCAGCGCCAGATCTTACAAGCTCTACATTCGCATCCAGTCAGGTGGTTGTATTTGTAGAGCCTGATGGAGCGGTCGAGGCACGGTAGGGTCACCATCCTGCTCTCAGAGCTCGTCTCCTGACAGCAGTTACTAACCTGCTCGAACTGCAGCTCACTGGATAGCACCAGTCTGTAGGAGGAATAAGAAAAGATCACTTAGAAACTCAATGTTTAAAAAAAATATTTTTTTTACTTGATTAGATTTTAATGACAGTTACGTCTCGTTTAAATTACAGTGAAAAGCTACCTAATTCTGAGTTTTTAATAACAAGCGCCAATTCTGAAGACTCAAGCTTTGTTCATATGTGGTACCAATTTGGATATTTTCCTACATGTGACTGCTTCATCACTGGACGTGTGACTGATGTCACGGATAAGCGCCGGAGGTAGCAGCTTCGCCAAAATGTTAAAAGCTGTTGAAAGCCGTGCTCTCTTTATTACTCATTCTCCTTCTTCTTCCCCTCGTCATGTTGTCAAGATTTTGTTGGCTCGTATTCAATAACGACTTGAACGTGGATCTACACGGGCTGACCATTGTTGCCAGATATGGCGGTATCCCCAAATTGGGTAGCCAAACTCCTACCTTTTCATTTTGTTTATTTTGTACATTTGTGTGTTTATATGGTGTTCATTATTACACATATAATATTTTACAGTTTTAAAATGATTTTTACGCAGGCTTAGAGTTAGGCTTGTTTTTATTGAGGTGTGTGGGTTTTACGTTGTTTGGGCTGAAAACAGTGAGTCACATCTGGCAACCTTGGTGCTTAACTGGCGTGCCATGCGTAAATAGTGCGCTTAACGTGACTCCACGTCATCTTCTGTGCATGCGCTCAGAGGCCCGAAAACGTCCCCTTAGAGCCTGTTTACACGGTAGGCTGCGTTTGAAATGGTCACACAAAAAAATCAGATTCCGGCAAAAACTCGTAACTGAGCGTCACGACCTGCAGTGTGAACGTAGCCTTACGATAGCATGCAGTCGATTCCTCTCACCTGGGGTCAGACTCACACAGCCCCTGACACACAGGAATCTCTACGACAGTGGTACAATTCTTTACAGTGACGCTGATGTTGGATATCTTGAGAGCACAGGTATCGGTACCTAGATTTGCAGAAAAAAAAACCATACAAGAACAAGTGAGGCAAGAGTGAGCATTATCACCTAGAAATTCACATCTGTCCATCTGATTCAGTCTCTTCTCATTTTGACTCACATGTAAAACAGCAGTGTTCGTCATCCCAAACTCTTTTCTCCTGGAAAACGAAACCCAAAATAGTTCATAGTGAGTCGTATTATTGAGTTTCAAAGTTAGAATCCAACACATTTTAATACAAAGCTTTCAATTATTATGTATAATATCCCAACCAAATGTGAGTAAACCACAATCACATCAGTGAAACATGCATCTGTATTGTACAAAACAACTGATTCACATCATTCCGATCAAACAGATTTAGTTGTTTAATTCTACAACTGAAGGTGGACCAGCTGAATTAGTTATAAAACCTAAAGCTTGATTTACTAAATCCTGTGGTAACTGAACTGCACGCTCACTGAAATTGAATGAGGTTAATATTTGCTAAAAACCAATAGTAATGCCATGATGAATATCAGATGCAAACAGTAGTATCAAAAGGTTTGTTTTTTTTTTTGTGCATCAGGTCTTGTTTATATGAAACGATATGCTGGAAACTGAAGAGTTATTGGATGGAGCATTGAACCGCCCCAAGAACAAACTGGAGCATGATGTTGGACGTATTGGTGGAGGTATTAATCAAACATATTGGAAGGTTATGGCTGATAAATTTTAATTTAGAAAAAAAAATTCAAAGCTTTGTAAAAAGAAGAAGAACAAAAGACACTGTGAATCACATATTTCACCGTGGCCTTCCCCCAAGTAAGCCTACAATTCCATAATCATGAAGACTACGGTGCTAAATCGATAGTATGAAAGTGTCAATCTTTTCAATTTTCATTGTGATTTCTCTTTGTGAATTTATAAAAGTGCACTTTGTTACTATGTATTCATCTAGTCATCCATCTTCTGCAATTTAAAGTAGCTGAATGCAGTGATATTATAAAAGTAAAATGTCAAAAATGAAAGGATTGAGTACCTCGGGGCATCGTTCATTGAGACAGGCTTTACTTTTCGTCTGAATTCCGTCTGTGCTGCAGCTGAATGACTGGCAAGGATGTGTAGCATCCCTCCATTCGTCTCCCACCTTT
>OMNM01030366.1:18590-36250 GCA_900302745.1 Parablennius parvicornis | reverse complement strand
ATTCAGCCCTGCAGTAAACTACCAAACATTCAGTTATTTTCAGGTATTTATCCATTCAAATGCCAGTTTAATGACTTGATGTCACTGTTGTTATTTATGAAAAATCACGCAACAAAGTCACTTATATTTTGTTAAGCACTGGGTGGTTGGGTGATATTCAAACCAGTCTTGGATATGGAAAATATTTTCCAAAATATTCTCTTCAATGCACAATTAACTTTTGTGTAGCATGAGAATTAAAATTTTCCAACCTCAAAAGTCATTTAGAATAAAAATGTCTTCTTCATAAAACTGCTATATAATCATAAACTAGTAATAATCATTATGAGGATTTGAACCCTTGACAGGTCTGTTAAACGTTTGTATTTTAAAAAAAATTTTACAGTGTGGTTTTTATGCAATATGACAATGACATCAAGTAATAAAACTGACACTAAACATGTTAAGTTGCTGAAAATAACTACAAAGAATTTCAGCACAAATGTAGTTCTATGCGAGACAAAAGTTGTTATAAAAATGGATGTAGAAAAATATTGTGTAATGTTTTTTGGGAGTGAACATTTTTGTCCTCAATGATGTAAGTGGATGTTGTTTCTTTCACAGTGTTGTTAAACCGTGACAATGTCACAGACAATATATTTTCAAGACGGATATTTTGTTACAAAAAATACAAAATGACAGATAAATGAAGAACAAAAATGTACACAAACTGACAAAATTGTCCAGCTTTGCCTGGGCATTTAAAAAGAACCCCACTCAGTTTGGCAGGTCTATTTTAGATTGTAGAAACTGTTTTATACATGTTTTCTTTCAAATGTGGAAATCTGAATTTGACAAAAAACAAATAATTGGAGCTCACATGTGAAGATCTGGATCTGAATTCCAGGATCTGACATTTAAAAAAAATGTTTTCAACATTGTGCTTGCACATATCCTGCTTGTGCTAATTTAGAAAATCATCACAAGAACTGCTATTGTCCCAAGTAAACTTAGACCTGAAGATATAAGTGACGAATGGGAATAAGGAAGGCAGACAATGTGAATATGTTTAAAAAGAAAAGCTTCTTTTTAGTTTAAATTCAGTTAAAGGATCATGGGAGGGAAACATTTATTTAAACCGTGATGAAAAATTAAATAAAACATGTCTTTGAGGAATATTGTGGTGTAGTAGACACTTTACTAGTATTTTCAAATCACAGCACATTAACTGGCAGCTGTACCTACAACACTTAAATGAGATAGATTAAGTTCAATGTAAGAAACTCACAGAGATAATATGCAGCACAAACTGTATTTATTGAAGCTGACATAGGTTTTTAAATAGTACATGAAACAGTGATAGCACAGTAGGGTCTGTTTAATGAGAAATAATAAACACAATGAATAAACTGGAAAAAAAGTGAAGACACAAGCATTACAAGTACACAGTTTAATTTTCATGATGGTAGCAGATTCACATTAATCTTGTTGGTTACAAAACAGAGATTGTTATTGTGAATACTGGGTTACATTGTTGTCAGCCATGACCACTTACAAAAACCTTGCAACATTAGGTAAGGGAATATCGACCTCCACCTCTCGGTCGCCTACTCTCACATATTCTTCAACACCTTTGCTTTTTTCCTTTAGGGTCATGATGACATTGTTCTGGAATACATTAATGCGTTTTATCAGAGTGTCAATCCAGGACTGGAAGTCAGCTTTGAACTGGTCAATGGACATGTCAGACATAATGTTCTTCACTTTAGCTTCTAAGGTTTTTAAGTATTCGTAAACAACTCTGTAGGCCTCATCGATCTGCATGACAATATCACCCAGAACTTTAGAGTTTATAGCATCATGGTACACGTCATTCATAAAGGTGGAGATCCTCTCTACATTTTCAGAATTAAGAGTTTGAACAAGCTTCTCACTTTGTTCAGTGACAAATTGCAGGAATGCTGAGAATTTGTTGAAAATGTCCTCTAGCTGGATACGGCCGAGATTCCTCACAATGACGATGACTTGATCTTGGAATTTCCTTAAAGCTAATGTCAAGTCATCAATAATTTCTCTTCCACTGACAATGTAGTTAGAGCCAGGGAGGGTGAATTCAATGCTCTGGAAATAATTGAGGACTTCAGCAAAGGTTGAAGTGAAATACTCAGGAATCTTTTGAATGGCCTCCTCAGACACATCAGCAACAAAGCCACTAACCATCTGATAGATTTCCAGGCCAGACACCCTCTGTTCATAGCCAGGGATCTGGAACCTTGTCTCTCTCAAGAATCGAATCACAGCATCAAGAACAATCTCAACTTTCTTTTGGTACTCTTTCAGAATGGTAATGGTACCATCTGCGACAGTTGTCATCATGTCAGAAACATCTAATTCTCTAAGGTTGCTAACAGTCGTCTTGAACAGTGTCTGACCGACTCTTAGAAGACGTCTGGTAATCCTAATGGCCTCCTTGTATATCGCCAGAGTAAAGTCAAACACATTTTCAGTGACATAGGGCACCTTGTCCTTCAAAGTCAGCATCAGTTCATTTGGAATCTCCATATTCCAGGTTGTCTGAATGTTCAGCCTCTTAGAGTCGATAACAGACATCTTCAGACCCAAGATATCAATGGCTGTTGTTGGCTCAGACTGTTGGGTGGGGGGAAAAAACAGAAATAATTAATAACTGGAAAAATGAAACGTTACCGGAAATCATAATCAAATATTATTAGAATGTAAAGGAATAATAGAATGTTCTCTTACTGGGTAGCGGCCATACAGTCTGGCTTTCACTTGAGCTGGGCTCTTAGTCTGCATTTGGAGTGCAATATGTCCTGCAGATGGGTTGGACATGGAGACAACAACACCTTCCTCTGGGTTTCTGGTGAATTCTTGGCGAATTTCAAATTGCTCGGACTTCAATGAATTGGTGATGGACGTCTCAAGATTGTTTAAACCTAAGATGATGGTGCTCTCATGGTTTCCCTCAAGCAGATCATGTTTCAGAGACAGGTCGGAAGTAATTTTAAGTCCATCGTCCATGTTCACGATACTGTTGCCTTCAATCTTTCCACTGAGGAGATCCATTTCTGCAGAGGATGAGGCATCAAATTTAATATTGATGCTGTCCTGGTTCAGGATGCTGGCATCAGTTTTGAGTGTGATCATTGCTGTTTTCATGGAGAACTCATAGGTCAAGTCACCCAAAGCTGGGATTCTGATGTTCAGACTTTTGGGCATAGTGATTTTTGGAATAGTCAGCTTGGTGAGGGCAGATGGAATATTCAGAGCTGGCACTGAGATCATGGTGCGGTGAGGCAGGGGAATTGTGAATGAAGAGACGTCCAGATTAATCAGGGGAACTTTAAAGGCAGGGACTGTAGCAGTTTCGGGGAAGTCAACGCTGTATTGTTCATACTCCGCCTTTGCTTTGCCAAAAGATGTAACAAGGAGATCGGCTACCTTATCCTTGTTGATGTGCAATTTTTTGTGCAGTGTCCTGACATTAGAGTTGATAGCAGTGGTGATCGGTTCCATATTAATATCAAAAGTGATCATCTCAGGGCGTTTCATGTACTTAAACTTGGAATTCATGTCAAAGGTCTGCTGAGTTGTGGTCAGGAAGTCACTGAGAAAAGCACCGTTCCACAGTGACAAGCCATTCATTTTTGGTGTTTTCTTTTGAATAAATGGCAGTGTGATTTGAGGGATGTTGATAGGCTCTTTTAAAATGTCAAGATTTGCTTCTCCATTGATTTGTGAAACAATGCTGATTTCACTCTCAAGGTTGTCAAAAGAAAAAAAGTGGGAGTATTTGTACTGGTTGAATCGAGCCAGGCTCGTCCAGCTTGCTTGCTGCACTGCTGCGTTCAGTGTAAAAGCCAGGTCATTCTGAAGATCAATCTTTCCAGACAACCTGAATGGAAGGGAAACCTTGGCATTTCCCTTGTTCTTGGTGTCAAACGTAACCTCATCAGGTGTGACTGAAGCAACAAGCGAGTTGCTGACAATTCCTTCCGCTTGCCCAATGAGCTCTGCGTTGTGAGAAGCAGTGAAAACTATTTTCAGATCCCCTGCATCAGCCAGGAACTTTACTTCTGCAACACTGTCTTTAATGAAAGGTGTTTCTGTCTCAAATTTGGCATCGAATTTAACATCTCCCAAAATGTCTATGTCAGCAATAACATTTTGAATCATCTTGAAGTTGTCACTGCCTGTTTCTCCAGTGAAGGTCAGTTTGATTTTGCGGATATTCATTACCACAACTATGTCACTGTTATGCTTCGCCTCATCTGAGATGTCCTTCACTGCTATTTTTTCAGAGGCCAAATTGTTAATGTTCAACTGGAGACCAGAATCCTCAAACAGCAGAACTGTTTTCTGATTGAATTTGGCCTCACTGAAGATACTAAGGACTGGCATGTTGATGTCATGTTTGTAGCTAGTCTCCATTGTGGCAGACATTTTATTTCCCATTTCAATACCAGCAGTGTTGGTCAACTCTGCAACATACAACTCAGTTGAAACCTTTGCAAAAGTATTGGTAGAAGCTTCAGCTCTGGTCAGGCTGTGGATGGTCAGTTCTCCCTTGTGATCAAGTGTGAAACAGGATTGAGCAACCTTGATGTTCTCAGCAAAGTTCAACTGACTCTTTTCAGGTGCAGCTAAATAGGCATCGGCATCCACGGTGAAGTCCAAGATTTTCAAAGTGGACTCAGCCTGTGATCTGAAGTTCATTTTGAACTCTGGTGTGACTGTTGTGGTTGTTGTGTTTTCCAGGTCAGCAGCGGCACTGAGTTTGTAATAAGGAGAGGTCACTCTAAATTCTCCGTAAAGTTTTCCAAAACAGGGAATCTTGCTCATCTCTGCCACTTTGTCTTTCAGCTCCACAGTGAATGTTTCATAATCAAAGGATTGGACTGTCTGGACCATTCTCATGAAATAGTCACGCATATCTTCAATCAGCTGTTTGATGTCAAAGGAAGAGAGTTCATTCACCAGCTCCTGGGCAGGCACCATAACTTTTGTCAGCAGTGGCTGGATGTCAATTGACTGAAGGGACTGAAGAATGTGTTGAATTTTTTCCCTGATCTGATACTGCTTCATAATTTTAACAATCTCATCCATGATAGCACTGATAATCTTTTCAATCTCATAGCTGGAGAGAACGTCTTCTATTTTGGTATAAATGGCATTGAACTTGTTGGCAATGTCATATTTGTTGAGCCAATCCATGACAGTGTCCTTCATCGTTTTCAGCATGTCGATAACTTTGTCAGTTGGGAACTTGGCTGTCAGGTTAGTGATGAGGTTTTCAATCGATTTCAGGAACCTTCTGAAGTCTTCAGTGAAGACGTTGACATCAAAGTTGTCAATGACCTCCTTCAGCTCTGCCATTTTGGTCTGAAACCTGTCACTGATTTCATACTTGGAGTTGATGTCTTTCAGCATTTCAATGCCCTGGTCCATAAGCTGCATCATAGTGGTCCTCAGGTTTTCAATGACTTCGGGAAAGAACTCAACGAATGGGATCTGGATGAAGTGGCTTTCACTGTTCTTGTCATATTTCACAAATGCAGAGATGGCATAATCTTCTTTATTCTCATTGAAGATGGGAGCCGAGACTGCTCCTGCCAATTCAATACCCATTCTCTCAACGTTGTTGTAGGCACTTAACTCTTGATCAAAGGTGTTCTCATTCAATTTAGATGTGATCTTCAGTGTGATGCCTTGCTCTTGGAGACTCAGTATGCTGGTGAACTTGTTGTCCATCATGGTCTTAACAGTTGGGAAATCTTCAAGCTCATGGGTGGATGAGGCTCTGTACTCAAAGGACTGTGTGAACAGTAAAGGCTCGGCTTTCAGGAGGAATTTGCTGTACAGTTCACCACTCTGCTGTCCATAAAGGTACACTGCACCATCAGAATTGAATATAGCGTCAATGGTCAGTGTGAAAGGCTCAGCCAAAGTTTTGACAGTGCTGTCCAGACGAAGAGATTGGGATTTGAAGTTGGCCATATTGTTGAACTTGATGGTCAGACCAGCAACTTCCAAATTGGTGGTATGTGTCATGTGAGTTCCCAGAAGTTTACCATTGGTATTCCAATTTGCAGACAGGATCATGTCTGTAAATTTGATTTCATAAGTGTTCTTAAGCTCTTCCTCTGAGAAGAGTCCTGTCATGGCTCCGCTTAGCTCCATGTTGTAGGGCTCTGCCTTGAGCGTGGCATCATTCACAAAGTTGACGTCCATCAGTTTCAGGTCATTCTTCACAGAAACGGAGGCAGTGAAACGCTCCATGTTGATTTGGATGTCATGCTTGTAGGAGTTGCGTTCATTCAGGAAGTTGTCAGTCTTGGAGTTGAGACTGAAAGATCTCAGTGTGAAAGACAGTGAGTGGGTATTATCAGTTCTAATCTCCCTGAAAGATCCAACCAGGTTGTTAGAGAGGGTCAAGCCATCTTCACTCAGTCTGAAGTTAATTCTGTTTCTGCTGTCGATGTCAAAGAAGTTACCTTCAAAGATGCTGTTCAGATAGACCTCTGTGCTCGCAAGTTTACCTTCAACATTAAGTTCGGCTTTGTTCTCTTTAATGCCTCCCTTGGTTGTAAGGGACATGGATGCACCAGAAGTGTCAAGTCCACCACGGAAAACATTCTCAAAAGTGAGAGGGCTGTGTTGGGCGGTTGTGGTGCAGCTAGTTGTCAGGCTGTTTGTGTTCAGTACCAAGGTGGCTTTGTGAGAGGCAAGGCTTGAAAAGAGGTTAATGGAGGCGTCAACATTGATTTCCAAGCCGGAGGGATTCAAGGATCCGCTAAGCAAAGAATAAGCACGGTTCTCAGCATCATCAGCTTGATTTTCTATCCTGAGACTGGCCTCTCCTTCAGAGGCGGAGAACTCCATCTGGTTACGAAGCATTCTCTTAAGAGCCTTGGTGACAGAGTCATACTTCATGGCAAGTTTGACATCCTTGTAGCTAAGATTAATTTTTGTGGTATGTCTGATGGGGCCACTGTTCAGATTGGTGTTAGACTCAATCAGAAGTTCCTCATTTTCATACGATGCTTTGACCTTGTTTCCAATCTTCAGGATGTCAGAGTTAACTCTCAGTGTACTCTCCAGTTTTGCTTCCTTCTTGGCTGGCTCAACAGAGAAAGTGTGGAGATAGGTGGTGGTAGCAGTCATAGGTCCAAGAGTCACGATTCCATCTGTGTTAACATCTCCAAAGAGCATGTTTGAGTCGAGGGTGAACTGGGTGGTAATGGTGAGAGAAGTGTCCATGCCCAGGGGGGAGGCAGCATATACATTGTACCGCCCTGTTACTAACACATTATCTGTGAGAGTGATGGTTTCGAGTACGGTAAAGCCTGTGTTGAAGAACCTGTGCTTCAGAAAACTGTCAAGGGTGAGTTCCATCTTTTCCTCTTCTGTGTCAGTGACTGATGTGCTTCCTTTAAAACAAACAAATCAGTAAAGTAAGAATCAGTATGAATTCTTATTCTTCTAATGTAATGTTAAAAATCAAAGATTTTAAATTACCTTCAGCTGAGAAGGAAAGAATTTCAATTGGACTGTCGGCCATGATGTTGAACTTGGCCAGGTAGTTGGGAGAATCGATTGTCATATTACCGACAGACGCTGTTGCTTCCCAGTTGTAAAGATTACTGTTGACCTTGGCAGACATTTCAACTATTCCCATCATAGGCAGAGTGAGATCATACTCAGAGGGAATGGTGAATGTTGGGAAATGAATTTCCTGTGAAGGAATCTCTACACCAAGCTGGGGCATCTTAAAGTATGGGGAAGACACCACTGCGGGAACTCTCAGCTCTTCAGATGATTTGCCTCCAAGAGGCAGAGGGACGGTGATTGTAAGACGGTCCTCATTAAACTTGTACCTGAATGTGCTGTCACTGGTGAAATGATGAAAAACAGAACATGTAACACTTACACGTAAAATGTACATTCAATCAAAAATCTCAAGGAGCGTTGATTTCACAATTTAGTCAGAATAAAGCTGGACTTCACTGTAACTCGAAAACTGTTATATTTTACTTACAAGTTCATGAACAGAGTTTCCGGTACAGGTGGCAGTTCAATGCCTGCAACTTCATTCATCACATCGGTCCACAGTGTCTCAACACGGGGGAATTCAGTTGACAACTTCTTCATCCAGATTCTGTTAGCCTGATTAATAAACAAGAGTTAAAATATACATTTTACAGTTTTAGTCTGAAAAGAATAATTTGCAAAGCTTGGGGTCATTGTCTGCTACATTTGTGATTGTATTCATCTCACCTCCAAACCCTTTTTGACAATAAGGCCAAGTTTCATGTCGGTATTGGGAACCTGCTGGTTCATAACATCATCCATGAACACCACAGTCCAGCCTCGGAAGGCTTCAGCGTATTGTGTTGGGGTCTTCGTATCAGCATTTGTGTTGGAAAACAGCTGAACTTCAGCCTGTTCTATACCTGAGTAACACAACATTTTGATTTTACATTTACATTACTGGAAAAAAAACATGAAACAATCTATCCATTAAAGTGATATTGATTTCCTCACATACCATACTTCAAGACGACTCCCTGAACTGAGGAAAACGCAGGGAGTTTCAAATCACTTTTGATCTCCAGTGTGAGTCCATTCACTCTTGTCATGGTGGCAGTGACGGTGGCATCAGTACTCAGAGAGGGGACTAACAGCTGAACCTGTACCAGGCTATCAGCCAATGCCGGATTGACCCTATGGATAGCAAGTAAGTCAATTTATGTCTGACAATCGCCCTCTAACTGTAAGCAGTGAAGATTAGAGGGAATTACAGGAACAAGTTTTGAAGGAGGATCCATATTTTAGTGAAGTGTTGAAACAAACTTAATGCTGGGTTTACTCACTTGGCACGGCCAATCAAAGACATCTGAGGCACGTTCTTGTTGGTGAGCTCAAGGACGAGGGATTGTCCTTTGCTGTTGCTGTCAGAGAGGCCAACCTTGATGCCTGCTTCGATGTCAAAATCAGGTATCTGGATTTCAGTGGTCAACACATTCATGTTCCTGTTGAATTTCATGGTGGCTGTTGCCTCATTCTGCTGTTCACCTAAAGTCACAACAATAGAAAACAAACACCTCCATCAGCTACCAGTGAAATGCCAGAAAAAGTAGACAAAGACTCATAAAAACTTCATATTTCTTTGATCTTAAAGGTGCCAATACCTTCAGCTTTAAGGCTCATCTTTAAAGAATCAACCATCTGGTCTTGATCGTTTCCTTCAGTTAGGAGTTCATAGGCAATAGTAGCAGTGTATTCAGAGACTTCATTTGAAGGCTTGATGTCAAAAGCAAATCTGGAGGGAAAGAAAATCCAGATATATTTTCATCTGAATGTTCTACAATGTACTGATCTTCTTCCCTAACAGCAATGTTATTGAAACACTTTGAAACCAAAATGTAAGAACATTATTATCTATACTGAACACCATCTTTGTTTGCGTATGCATACAGAGCTACTGGGAGCTATGAATCCACACAGTCATATGACATAGGGCATGAATGTTGCTGTGCTTTTGTGAGGTTTGTCTGAGCAATTCAGTCAAAGGAAAATATTAACGTCTTGACTCACGAGGTCTCTCCATTCAGAGGGAAGTATGGAATATCAGTCTTGTCACTGGTGTCAGCACGGAGCGTTCTGGTGCAGTATCTGATTCCAGCAAAGAGGGAATCACAACTGCCATCACCCAGGGAGTGTGGGATCACTTTGGCAAGTCCAGAACCAACAATCATCACCTTGTTGCTGTTAAAAACAAAGTTAACATTATGTTGGTTGTGCCTTTTGTTTATATGAACACATGTAATGTTAAATACAATCACACTAAACTCCTTGCTCACATTTATAATATTGAAAGAAAATTGCAGAGAACGTTTTTTAACATCTTACTCCTTGGAATACTGTAAATTAAATAGAATGTGGTACCTGATTTTCAGGAACTTGGTGGTGCCCTGTGGAGCAGGAATGGAAAGCCTGATCTGGTTCTTATCCATGGTGAGCTTGGCGTTGAGACCACTCTCGTGGTACATGTTGGTTTGCATCTCAATGGTGGAGACAACAAATTCGGGGATATGGATTCCCATCTGAGTTCTAAATTCAACTCCAACAGAGGGCATGAACACCAGCTCATTCTGTGAACAAAAGAGACGAAGCATTGAATCTCAAGAGCTGCACATTACCTGCATATCCTTACTAACATGTTACAGCAGAACCAAATACACAATACATTTTCATTTTCCATAAATGAACAATATTATGTTGTGGAAGATGAAAAATGTTGAATCTACCATGCTTCGAGATAGGCGAAGTCCTCCCTTAGCACCGGGAGTGAAGGTTCCAGCCAGAGCAAATTTCAGAGGCATGCCAGATGCTGTTGGCAGGATGAACTTATTGTCCATGAAGATGTAATGAGCAAACATCTCATTGTCGGTTTTTGAAACCAGGTTGGTGAAAGCCTGACAGAGAGAATGAACCATTTTAATACTGCCTCCTAGAGGTGAAAAAAAGAATTTCTAATCCATCAAAATGAGTCGCACCTCCTTAGGGATCAGCTTCATGAAAATTTCAGCATACATGACTGCATTGTCAGCGATGGATTTCAGGTCACTGCTCTTGATGTAGCCCAGCTCAGCTCCCATCAGCCTCAGGTAGGCCATGGCCTCTGTGGAGTCCTGGTTCTGCAGTTCTTTCACCAGCTTGTTGACATTGCGAGCAATTTCCCTTACAAGATTTTCAGGAACCTTCGTAAAGAGTGCCATTGTGTTAGTTTTGCTCTTGTCACTGGGATTTCACTTTGAGGGTGCATTAAAATAAGCAATTTATTCACAAGTTGTACCTTCTGTCCTTCTGATTTCAGGGGAGCGACCCATTTCTCCAGAACCTCTCTAATCTTTGGTGGCATCTTGTCCTCAGCCCAGTACAGAGCCTTAGACATGGTGTCAGGGAAGAATCCATTCTTGCCAAAGAGAGCGTCGATGGTTGGCTCCAAGCCCTTTCCTTCCATGCCAAACTACCCAAAAACACAAAAGTGAAACAATTAGTTTCCTCATCAGTGTGAGTTTATTAAAGTAAAACCTGAATCTGGAATATATTACATCTCAGGTCTGATTTAAGTTTTAAATGGCAGTGTTTATTCTTATGAGAAGACAAACATGGAAATGTTTCTAGTGACTATAAAAATGACAATTTGATTAAAAAAATAACAAATTGTCATGGCCTATACCTCCCAAATATCCATGCTGAAACCAAATGCTTCCATGGTGGTCTCCAGCATCATCTCCCGTGGCAACTGGCTGCTGGGGTCAAAAATGATGTTGCCCTGAATGTTGGCCTGCATGTTCTCATTGGACAGGCCCAGCTTGTAGTTGCGAGACATTGTGGTGAAGTCACTGTGTGCAGCAATATCAGTGTCCTGCAGGGCATCCATGATCTTCCTGGTGATCCTGAAGTACACACAGGAGACACAGAACAGTTAAAGATGCTGGCTTTTAAACTTACACAGCACTTCTTTAATAAAAAAAAACAAACAAAAAAGAACAAAACAAATCTTACTCTTTGGTTTCTGAAGCCTTGGATGAAATGATGTTGTAGATGTGAGAGGTCACAAAAGACTTGATCTGCATGTTCTGCTCCTGTGTCAGGAGCTTCTTCACCATCTCAATATCACTGTCCTGGGGATTCCTCATCAGCATTAGATAAGCTGCCAAGCGCTTCTGCACAGCACCTTTGGGGTACTGGCTCACTCTCTGCAGGTTGTTGCGAACCTGGACATAAAAAACAAAACATAATAAATTGACTTTTGTCTCACTTTGATGCATTTTGTGAAATTCAAACTGTAAAATTCTGTAAAATCATTAATGAACGTGATGACCATGGTGCTCTTTACCTCCTCTGTCACAAACATGCGCCTGAAAGCCTGGATGGCAGCCAGCTGCACAGACAGAGTGGTTGCAGGCTGTCTCATGCACTTCAGCAGGGTGGTCTTGATAGCTGGATCAGCAGCTTCCATTACATTGCCCATGTTACCAACAACCTGCAGAAAAGATAAAGTAAAAAAAAAAAATGTTGGAGACATTACACAACCAAGAGTTTCAATGTTATTATTATTATTAATTATTTGTTAATTCTACTGCAGTCTAAATCACCTGCACCCCCCACTACTTCTGGATGAAAGATACACTTAACTTTATAAAGCTGGAGAAAAGCAGGTACACTATAAATGGTTCACTTATAAAATTCAATTAAGGCTTTTCGTTGCACTACCTGATTTTTACAGATTTCTCAGTGACTGCTACATTTGTTGGTAGACAATCCCATGTGATTTACTTTATTTACTTTTGGTGGATCTGTGTTAACTCTAACTCTTAAATGTACTTTGTATAAGATTTACAGCTTTTACAACTTGTTATGCATGACTATTTAATAATGTGTGTCGAACAGATACAATTTGTTTTGTTTTGATTGCCTTTGTCCTTGTAGTTCAATTTATTGCTATTAAAATCTCTTGTATTTAGTTGTGACCTGTACAAAACCCATCAATAAAACTTAGGGAAAACAAAGTAGGCTACCTACCCTCAGGGTCAGGAAGGTCAGCTCCTTTTCACCAGCACAGTCTGCACCCACAAGAGAATTCATGAAGTCAGAGACAGCGGTGATCTCTGGGGTGACTCCCTCAGCCTGGTACAGTCTAGAGACAATGATATCACAGGGATTAGTCACAAACATGCAGCAAAACTGCAATAATGTTGTCTAAAAAAAAAATAAAGAAAGGAAAAAAAGGATGTGTTCACTTACTTCCTCACTGCATTGCTCAGGGCATACATGATGGGTTTGCTCTGTCTGTACTCAGCCATTGAAAGCATGTCTTTGACCATCAGGCGTGAGGGGTTGGGCAGCAGAGCCAGAGCATACACGACAGCATCGACCTCCAGAGGAGCATCCTTAAAGGTCCTGAAAATCTTCAGCAGGGCGCTGGTGCATGCTGGGGTACCGCACTGAGCCAGGGCTTGATACGTCAGAGACTTGGAAGTGTCCATCATCTCCTCAGCAAAAGAGGCCAGGACGTCGGTCTCCAGCACTCGCAGCTCGGACACCAGCTTGTGGAAGAGGCCGGCACGCTCGTCACCCTCTGTGGTCTGGGACAGTGAGTTCAGCGTCTGCAATGTGGTGATCACTGCATCCTTGGTCTGCACGGGGGACTTGTCATCGGCAACATCCATAGGCAGGCTCTTCACATTGTCCTCATCTTTGAGAAATCACAACACAAGCAATGAGGACAATACCACCGTCTGGACAAAATCTTATTTTTTCTTTTTGACACAAATGTCAAAAATTTTAAACACTCACTGAGATCAAAGATCCTGTCATTGATCTTGGCAGTCTCCCTCAGATTCAAAGTCTGCTTCACCATTGCAGAAATGCCATATTCATTCCTTTATTTAAAAGAAAAGAGAAAAAATTGATAAAAGTTTATGTTTAACAAAAGAAATAGCACCAACATATAAATAAAACCAACAAAAATGTATTTCTAAGGTATATTTTATTAAATGTAAATCTATATATTGGTATATTTTATGGTTTAAAACTCACTTGTAGGAGAGGGGCAAGAAGATGTGTTTCTCTGTGCAGGTTCCACTGGTCATGTGCTTCTTCTGGTTGTCAAACTGGTAGTTGCAGGACTGGGTGCTGCTGATCATCTTGGACAGGGGGAAGTTCTAATAGTGGAAAGACAACAAGATGTGCAATTTGTTAGACAAAAAAAGAAAAAGGGCTAGAAGTCACGTAAAACACGAAAATACAATTATTGTCCATTCCATAACATCCCTGTTCTCCATGAATATGTTTGACTTGACGAAGAGATACAATGTATATGACCAACACAAATATTAAAGCTACTTCATCAGAAGTGCATAATGTATCAAATAGTTATAGCATTGTATCAAATGCCTTTTAAAAGCTGAATAAAGCAGACCTGTCACCCTTTACACAGTGAGAGTGAAAGTCACCCCCCCTTAACTCTAAACTCACACTGCAGTTTGCTTCACAACAACACTGATTTCAGACTTCCTGTATTTTATGAAAAATGTTAGTAAAAGCCTTTTGTTGATAGGTGCTAGTTAAAGGTTTTCACTCTGAAAGTAAAAGCTATAGTGAGTTTTTGCAATTGACATACCAGAAACATTTTTCATGATCTTGCATTTAATTGTATCTGCATTACATCACCACTTATATCACAAGTATTTATATTGGGAAAAAAACAAGAAACAAGAACTTGTTTCTTTGTATTTCAATAAAATAGTTATTATGTTGGCATTCTATTTATTTTTATTGATTTGACTTTTTTATTTGATGTGACTTTTATACAATGTATTAAAATTGATTTTTGGTTTGTGATAATATGCTTTGTTTGGCTTAATGGAAATATCAATAAATATACTTTACATAATTACATCGATTTGGGGATTTTTTTTTTAATTATATATGGTAAATATGGTAAAAAAATTATAGATTATACCTGTTATAAAAGCAAAGGATGTCATCCAGTGAGTCACGACAACTTGTGTTTTTACCCTGGATTTATTTTGTAATGCAGAAACTGTGAGGCAGTTGACAGATCTCTTACCATGCCGGAGATCAGGGCCAGGGGACTGGTGTCCTGTCGGCGGGCGATGAACCAATCACACCTGGAAAGATCTCTGTTGACAGTCACATCAGTAGCAATGTCCTCTCTGGAGTTGACAGTGAAGTCAGTGGAGCAGACTCCATGCACGGTGGGCTGTAAAGCATGAGCGACGACATTAACAAAAACAAGGATGCAAGGGTTGTAAACATGTTTTTTCTGTTCTTTAAATTATCCCTTTCATCAGATAATCAATGAGCCTCATAGATTTTACGCTATTATGAGAGCAGGTGCTCCCAATCGAAAGATAAACTTATCTAGGACTTTGCCCTGCAGCTGAGGATTGTCATTATAAGGACGTGATGTTCATCGCCTGGGCCCAGGGCCGCTTATCTTGTTGTGCAACAAGTTTATCATTGCATAATTCTTCATCGTGAACATATCGAGCTCTACTTGTCGGGAAGAACAGGTAACTTTGGACTGACAAATAAAACAAATGAAACAATAAATAAAGCAACAAGTGAGCAGGA
This sequence comes from Parablennius parvicornis, assembly GCA_900302745.1. Taxonomy (NCBI): domain Eukaryota; kingdom Metazoa; phylum Chordata; class Actinopteri; order Blenniiformes; family Blenniidae; genus Parablennius; species Parablennius parvicornis. The sequence goes on along the minus strand of OMNM01030366.1, from coordinate 21,079 downwards.
AAGCTACCATTTCTTTGTTTTTCTCCTCCTCCATCACAGGCACGATCAGAGCAGAGACGATTCCCCTCTTGATGTTCAGGATGTTGATGGGTTCGTCATCCTCAGGATAGAGTTTGACCTCAGTCTGTCCCTCGACTGTGACCTTCAGAGTGTTCCTGTAGACGGGGATGAGATCTTCATTTACGACTTGCCATTAAAATCATTCTTCGCTTTTATTCCCTCTCTGACTCTACTGACTCTTATCTTATAGCTGAATATCACAGCTGATTAGGAATTGCACGTATGACTTACTTCTCCATGGCCGATGAGAAAGTCTGGGCTCCAGCTGCGAGACGGTACACCGGGTTCCCCTCTGCATCCACATCGAAGATCTCATTCAGAGAGCACTCAGTGGTTCGGATGATGAAGCTACAGGTCTGGGGCACATCGATCTCAACCTGTACAGCAGATTGGACACTCTTGTTAGTACTTCCGTATCGAAATTCACACTCACAAAAAGCGTTACTGTGACAGTGATGTGACATACTTTGCAGGAGACTTTGGGACCGCTCTTATTGTCGGAGGCTCCAGTCACACCGTTGGAGGTCTCGGCTTCATAGTCGTACACATATCGTCTGAAGTTCTTGTATCTTTTGGCAACTAAAAAGTTTTTTAAAGGACCATTAGGGACATTATACCGTTGACAAATATTCATGTAACTTAAAAGAAATTATTCTTTTAGGTGAGATTGTCAGTGAAGACTAAAGAATAACTGCGTGTTGTCAGGTAAACTTCATCAAGTTCAACTAAATTTAAAAGTCAACAGCAATTTATCGAAAAATGACGGACAAAATGTAATAAAAACACTTACGAAAGCAAACTGGGGACTGTTCCTCAGCACTTCCAACATCTTGCTCTAGAAAAAAAATATAAGGAAAGAAAACATCAGCTTATTATAATAATTATTTTTCATTGAGTACACTTTATTAACAATTAACTTTGTGTCACTTCCAGCTTTTCCTTCTTTCTTCAAAACTAACATTTAGGTTAGCTACACTTAAAATAATTTTTTTTTTGGTAAACACACTTTTTAGGACATTAGAACGACGAGGTGATTATAAGCATAAAAACTGGGTTGTGAAAGTTTTTTGAAAACATCCAATGAGAATTGTAGCATTTTCATTTTTAAAATAATAAAATGTGAAATACAGAGTGATAATGGTCAGTTTTATACATTTCATTGAATTTTTATTTTATACAAATAATATGTTGTTGTTTTTTAAGACTCACTATAAAAAGTCACAATCTGAGAAAAAAAAAGTCTGTAAATAAAATATTTCTTAACAACAACCAAGTGTAGAAATCCTCCATTTAAAAGTTTTATATGTCAATATGTTCCAGTTAAAAAGGATCCATTTAAAAAAAATTTTTTTGTTCTATTTCAGTAGCAACTGAGAAATATTAGCGTGTCAATTCAGGGATTTTGTCACACCTAAAACCATCTTCAAGTAAACCATTCTGGTAGCCAATGATCTATTAATCCTTGAGAAAATCAAACATTTTCATCCTATTCTAATATTCTTCAAGAACAATACTTACGGGCCAGTATGTTTGTGCCCAAAAGCAGCAAAAGGCAGAAAAGGCAGAGCTTGGGACCCCACATGATGGGTTTAGCTCCTGGAAGCCTTGAGGTAAAGGGAGTCCTCCTCTTTCTGTGAAGACTGACGTTGTTGATTTCTTCTGAGCTTTTATAGTTCCCCTGTCTTTACTGTATGTGATCACTGGGACTTGTGTTGCCCTGGTTCCAAAGTCCGAGCAGTCCTTGTGGCAGGCCAAAGGTAAAAGACTTGTCTGTCAGCACTGGGTGGGGGTGGCCACAATTACTGTCTGAACTGACACTAGCTTTATTATTTGGGGTTTGGGATCATTCTTACTTCATGAAGACTATGAAAAATAAATACGTCAAAAGTCATTGATTAAAAAGCAAGTACTGTTGTCTTAAAAAACAAGAAGAATAATCAGGTCAATGCAAAAAGCACTGATCAGTAACTTTGGAAACATGTTTGTTGTGTTGTAAGGGCAGACCACAAATAAACTGTTTTAGTTCAATTGAGTTTCCTCAAATAAAAAAATAAAAAAATAAAAGTGGTATTGTTTTACGTTTTAGAGTTGTGCTTTCATGTTGGAAGAGAGGAATAAGATGTCATTACTAAAAGGCTCCTAATCAAATCTTTCTGGGGGAAAGGTTACAGCATGATGTCATTTTAAACGAAGACAAATATATGAAGAACGAAAAAATAGTATAGTTCACCTTTGCCCCATGCATATTCGAACAATCTGAGACATACTGACGCATAATCGAAACCTGAGTCATATGCTGGTTGTTTGCTTCACCTTGAAATAGGTTATTGGTGAAGGAGCTGGTGTGTGGCAGTGTGTTATCTATCTATCTATCTATCTATCTATCTATCTATCTATCTATCTATCTATCTATCTATCTATCTATCTAT
>OMNM01030366.1:0-18347 GCA_900302745.1 Parablennius parvicornis | reverse complement strand
TTCACCTTTGCCCCATGCATATTCGAACAATCTGAGACATACTGACGCATAATCGAAACCTGAGTCATATGCTGGTTGTTTGCTTCACCTTGAAATAGGTTATTGGTGAAGGAGCTGGTGTGTGGCAGTGTGTTATCTATCTATCTATCTATCTATCTATCTATCTATCTATCTATCTATCTATCTATCTATCTATCTATCTATCTATCTATCTATCTATCAAAACAAATCAAGATTGCAATGACAATATAATGTGAAATTTGGATGGTTAATTAGCTGCAATTCAGAGCGTTTGAAGGTCCAGTGATCCTCCAAATCAGATCTGTGAGTTAATACCTTCAACCTACAAGATATTATTTGTGTCAGTCTTTTATCATTACAATTTAATAAAATGTTTCAATAAAGTACCACGAGCCTGAACATTGTTGATTAAAAAAAACCCAAAACAAAACAGTGAATCCTCTACATTGCTGTTGCCTGGACATGCTTTGCTAATCTTTCACCTCCTGGGAGAAGTCTGCCAAAGCGATTTAGTCGGGATTACAACAGGAGTGAACTCAAGATAAGGTAATCAGACACAAGATGACCGTTTGGTGTTACACAAGAGCCCCATCAGCACAGAGCGAAGTGATCACTGTATTCAGAATATGTGTCAGCAGCACTAAAGGAGCTGGCCACGATTAAAAGCAAAAAGTAACACTATAAAATTATTATATATTCATACACATAGCTTTGTAAGTATAGCTAAACCATTATCCTTAAAGTCTTCCTAGATATCTAATCCAAAAAAGTGGTCAAACGTTAAATGTATATTCTACTTTCTCCAATCGTACATCTGTATCGAGTTAAAATGTGATTATGGCACATCAGAAACCCCAATAATTTGAGTTATCTCTTGGTCTACAAGGAGTATGTAAAGGGGTTTGTGAGGTTCATTAGGTTCAAATTTTGTTATTGTAAATACGGAATAGACTTTGCATATATGCTGCGTTTTCACCACTTCAGCAAACTGTTGTCACCCACATTCACCCTTACACACATAAACACCAATGACTCCATGCAATAGAAGCAATATGGGTTTCAGTGCTTTGTTTAAGGATACTTTTTTTGGGGGTGCATTACATTCACAGGCACAATTTAAATGTATTTTATTACATTTTAGGAGATTTCTTTTTCTCATGAATTTTCCAAATTAGCTACTGAATGCATCTTGGTTATTGTAGTTCTTTAGCTATTTAACTATTATAGCAACTCTGCATTTAGCTATTCTATTTTTAGCTTTTTCCCTTTGTTTTTATTTTTCCTTGACTTATTTTCCTTTTCCGGAAAAAAACAACAATTCTGTACAATCAATTTCAATAATTTTAATGTAGCAATATTTACTGTATTAAATATGATTTTCATTATTACTGTTGTTGTTGTTGTTGCTGTTAGTGTCGTTTTAGCGGTTTACTTTAGTTTATTTAGCCTAGATTTCACCATTTTTGAAAATCTGTGGAGTATAAAACAATTGACTGTAGAGTTACATGTAAATTGGATTTCTTTTAACTTGTTGTACCTAATATCATGAACACCAGACTAAGATCCATGTCTATTTATTAAACTGCATAAATGTAAGCATATATAATGGGACAACCTGTTCCTAACAATCCAATGTTATAGTTTTAATGTGTTAAAATAGTAAAAACAATTTAACAGTTGTGTAATTTCTCTGGGCTGTCCTTTAATCTGAGCAGAAGTTTGTTGATTGGTTGCTGAGCTCCTTTATCGAGCATATCGATTAGCTGAACTTCTATTAAAGTGGCTTCACTGCTCCAGGAAAACACTTTTTTAACTTCCAAATGCCTGCTGGGGACCACAAGGACACAAAGCTCCGCTGAAATGTTTTCATATGAGGTTGTTTCACTTCATATTTTCATCCTTACCTTTAGTTAGCACAGTTAGCTTTAGCTCACCATGGCAGCGGATGGAGCGGCTAATGTAGTCGAGCATCTGAAGTCAAGACTCGCTAAAATCTCAACAAGGACCTGGTAGGACAAAACTTAATTTAAAAAGTTTTTTTTCTTTTTTTCTTTTTTTTTTTCGAAAAACATTGTAACTTTTTCTAGTGATTGTTAAAACTGTGCAGTGTAGCCACATTTAGTCATAGCACAAGGAGAATTTAGACATTAATTGGAGGGATTATTGATTTAGCAAACTTCTTGTTTACATAATGTTCATATATATTTTTAAACATTTTTGAAATATATTTTAAATAGATTTTTCTGGTAATACTTAATCCAGACATTAAAGCTTTGAGTTAGTTTAGCTTCATCAACCAAATTATATGAGGTGCCTTGTTTTAAACAGTAAAACTGTTACTTTAAAATACAGTAATTCCAAATGTTTAATTAAGTATTCCCATAAGATTAAATACTTTCTTTCTTTCTTTCTTTCTTTCTTTCTTTCTTTCTTTCTTTCTTTCTTTCTTTCTTTCTTTCTTTCTTTCTTTCTTTCTTTCTTTCCTTCAACTATGGGTCATACTTGTCAATCTGTATAGTAATATTAAAACAATCAATCTTTTAGTAGCCTATATGTTATTCCATTATTTCACATTAACAGACATATGCTATGGATCTTTTCTTTTCCTTTTTTTTTGTTTAATTCTCTATACCTTCTGCTCATCAATCAAGAAAAAAATTTAAAAATACTGTATTTTGAAAGATTTCAGTATTATACATAAGAGCATTTTTTTAACTAGACTATCACAATTAAAACTTGGAAATTTGTTTTTACTTTGCATGCTTGGATTTTAGAAATAACTCATTAATTTTTTCAGCTTTTTGTGTTTTGTGGGTGTTGATATCGAGATTTACATATTACAAAGCTTCAAGAGGCTTCATTTGCTTGTTAAAAAAAAGATTTTAACCTAATATACTCGGCAGCTATGTACTATAGTTTTGTTTTTTTCTGCAATGTTAAGTAGGCTCATTTCCAGAGTATACTTTGCGACTGCTTAAGATTTCTAATGATCTTTTACGCAGTGTTTCAAACTAAAACTCTATACAAAAGATGTAAGTAATAGGGCTTGTTAGTAACCTGAGAGTCTATCTCATTAGTCTTTAGACTCTTACACTATGACTTGCCACATGAGTATTGGATGTGGTGTGTACACAGCTGAGTGGATCAAATGAGCATTGTTGCAGTTTCTTTGTCTTGACTGAACTTGTGGACAGCAGATATTGACTGCAAGAGCAACACGATAGCGGGTTGTGCAATAGGTGGAGATACAAAAAGCCAGGCAGACATGTTGATTCCTGCCAGTTGCAAAATAGCCGTAGATCCTAATTTCTTTATGAAGAAAAACGAACATGAGTTTAGTCATTTTCTGGTGTTTTCCACACAAAAGGCATTGTGTCTCTTGATTGTTGACACATTTAACAGTTTATTACATGATAATATACACGCATTGGCATCTAACACTTAGCATTGGTTGGCCTGAATTATGCAAGTTGTAGCTTAAAAAATATGCCAGAAGCTTATTTGCCTTGGTGAAAAAATGATAGAGCAACACCAGACCAGGTTGTGTAACAGGTGAAAGAAATAATGTTTTTTTTATTAAGTACTCATAGCTGATCAGTCATAAAGGAATTCTGGTTTACTAGGTGTTTCATTTGTTTCATATCACCATGTGCTTACAGTTGTTGGGTAAATTCTGAAATCCCTCAATATTTGTTTCCAAATGTTTCTGAGTAAAAACTAACCTATTTCTTCCCCACCCAATTCTCAGTGTTAGAATGCTCCTCTGCTCTTTAACAACGACTATCATACTGTATTTGTTTAAGGGCAGAGGGCAGCACCCTGAATCACTGCAGCTGACTGCCTGCTATCTTCTTGTATCTTGAAGAGCTGCTTGATAACATGTTCCTGAGTAGGGGAAAAACAGTTATGGCTCAAAGGTTTCAGTTTTTCACAGGGGGGGCATGGCTTCATCAGAGCCCTTGCTAGAATAGGCTTGCATTGGCTTGTTTAAGTGTCCATGATAGCTTAGTCCCCAACACTCTCACCTCACTAACTCTTTCTATTTAAAAACTTTTGTTCTTATGAGATTTTTCTGGATGGGTGAAACAGGGACATAGTGGCCAGTACTCACAGAGAAAATAAAGTAACTCATTTGTGTTATGGCCTTTCTGTGTGGAGATGGTGTATTTTTTCCATGTGCACATATGGGGATTCTTTGGGTACACTGGTTTATTTCCACTGTCTAAAAACAATGATTCTGTGTCTCTATATTGCTCATACGCTTCAATGTGAGTTCCAGCAGTCAGATCCAGCACCGAAATTTGGAATAAGAAGAATAAAAGGTGAATGGACGGGTGGATGGATGGTTGGATATATGGATGCATGGATGGTTGGATGGATGGATGGATAGATGGATGGATGGATGGATGGATGGATGAACCTTTCTACAAGGAGTGTGCAATGTAATACTTGTGCTTGTTTATAAGTTTGTCATAATAATGACTTCGTGAAAATGACAGTCTTTGTGCGTTACCCTGTGAATTGACTGGTGGCTTGTCAGTCGTGTAACCTGCCCTTTGGCCTCTGTTGCCCGAGAGAGTCCCCAACCCTCTCAGCCCTTCTAAATTTGTCAAATGCACACATTATAAATCAGTTTTATACTTACTGATGTCCACTGTATTGTATAGTTTTGTTTGTGATTTTGGTTCATTGGTGTATAACAGGCTGTGATACACTTGTGCCTTTATAAGCTGTGATTAAATAATGTGTAAACCTCAGATATTGAGTCACAAAAGTTCTGCTTACACGCTGTTGTTGACTCTGTTTTCACAGCACAAGGGCTCCCTCATTTATATAATAGCATCATTTTCCAAGACTGCACAAATAACTGTTCCAGTGACCCCTCCTGGTTGCTTATAAACATTACAAATTTGATGTAAATTGATATGCAATGCGAAAAGCTTTGTTGGCAGGCTAAATCATTCTCAAGTCCAATTCAGCCCAATTTTATTTTCATATATATGTATTGTACATGTATGAATCAGATATAGTACTGCTGTTTCATCCTCTGAAAATGTTAAAGATGTAATAATTGTAATATCCTGATTCTACAAAATATTCACTATTCATAATTATGTGCTTCTTTTAGAGGTTATATTTGAAGCCAATGTTGCACTATGTTAGGGGTCTGCAAACTTTATGGCTAAAAGAGCCGATTTGTCAATACATTAAATCAAATTTAACCCGAGCTGCAAAAAATATTTAACCTTTGAAACTCGGCTGACACAGTGTCCAAAAGTTTTATCTATAGTTTTGATATATGAACATAAACTTGGTTTTATGTTGGATTTATGAAGTTTCTGTTACAATTTAAGATGGTAAAAAAAATTTCATTGCATTTTCAGAAGTTTCAACCTTTTTCAGCATTTTTTCCCCAGATAGTTTTGACATTTTAGCTGTTTTAACCAGCTAAAATAGCATTTTTATTGAAGTGCGTCTCTTTCCCCCCCTCCCAGTTTTTAAACATTTTTTCTTGTAGGAATCCTAGTCCTTTTATCTATTTTGTAAAAGCAGCTTTTTCCAATTTGAGCCCTTTTAGTTATATCTTTTTAAAAGCTCGTTCTAGCCAAGAGTTCAAAGTCCTTTTGAAAATAGCTTTATGTGCATAAATACAATGACAAGATACAAATGTTTGAAAAATGATTTCAATACACTGTGATTTAAATAAACAGATTTTTATTTTGCATCAATAAAATATCACAACTTGCAGCCCAAAAAGTGTACAAGTAATCATGCTGGCAATGTATTGTGAAGTTATATGACATGTTTTAATTTATCTTATGACATGGTTCATGTTATCCAAGCAAAACATGAAGTTTAAATGGCATATTTCAGTCTTGAAAACACAGTAGAACATTTACACCTTTACAGTTTGATGAAGTCGTACAGCAAACTCAAATTCAAATATTAATCTCCAGCTTCTTACCTTTAACTTTTAGATAAGATTTGTACTGGACAGGAAGCTGCTGCATATAGTCAGTAACAGTGCTGCTGAATTCATTCACTTTGGATCTGACACTGTTCAGAATGAAATTGAAGAACTCATTTATAGAGTCAGTGTTCATGAGGGAGTTTGCGTACTCTGTGTATGTCTTGATCAATCTCAACTGTTGGTCATACAAAGCATTGACACGAAGAGTGATTTCATCCAGTGTGGGGGATCTTAAGTTATTGTCAACAAAGTCTTGAGCTTTGTAGACAAAAAACTTCAAGGTGTCACCCAGTTTTTCCAAGAGCACGTCGATACTCTCCACGTTCTTCAAACTACGCACAGTGATGTCCAGCAAATCCCTCACACTCTGTTTACAGTAGTTGATTACTTTAGCTCCAGCCATAACATCACCGAGAGGCATCGTAACCTCAACTTCACTGGCCATCTCGACTACTGCATTATAGGCATGCTCAATGTTTACAGTCAGCGTGTGGATTGCATTCTCTACCATTGTAGCTATGCTCGAGGTTACTTTTTTGAGCGCCTCTGTGAGAGGGGTCATCTCGTCAGAGCCAGGCAGTTTGACCTTAGTTTCCCTTAGGACTTTGATAGCAGCATCCAAGAATGACTGAACAGTCCGCTGGAGCTGAACAACAGTGTTCCTAAAGAGCATGGGCACCTGGCTCAAATGTGAAGGATGATTATTTGAAAAGTTGTAGGCCTCGTCAACTGAGTTCGCAATAATGTCTTTCAGCTGAGCAGCGTAGCGAAACAGTCGGTGTTGCTCGGCGTAATTCGACACATAAGATGTGATGGCAGGAATTTTTTCCTGTAATCCATTGAGCATGATTTCAGGGGCGTCCATGTTGAAGACCAATTTCACATTCATGCTTTTGTCAGCATCTTTGTGGGATACTCTGACTATGACGATGTCAATGTCCTTCCCAGGATCAGACTGTTTAACAGACAAAGCAAACAAAATGCATTTGAATAAAGAAAACTGTGCACTTGTGAAAACTCGTCGACAATATGAGACACTTACTGCATATCGGCCATAAAGTCTGGCGTTCATCTGTGACTGGATCCTGCCGTGAAGGTGAAGACCAAGAAAGCCTGTAGTTGGAATTGAAACTGTGGCACTGATTCCATCTTTACGGACAGCGTAACGCAAGTTGATATCAGTAAAGGCCAGGCTCGTTATGTCCACATTCAGGGTGAGATAGGATTCGCTGTTGAAACAAGCAAAAAAACAGTTAAGTGATTTAAAGCAACAAAAAGACACATTCTTTAATGAGCATAACTAATCATAAATCAGTATCTATTGTACCTCAGTGTATGGGAGAACATTTGTTGAATGTCCATGGTGAAGTCATTTGCAGAGAAAACCGCTTTCTCAGTCACAGTTAAGCCATCATCGTCATAGTTTATAGTAGTCAGAGCTGTTGAAGAATATTTATTTCAATTAAAACACATGACAATAGACTTGATTTGAAATGTGTGTCTTATATGCAGATAAAAAAACTTACATTCCAGGTCATACTCCAAGATGGTAATAGGAGATGTTGAAGAGGATTTAAAGATGACTTTGGAGACCGGAGCAATGCCGTCTACTTCGGTTTCTATGTTGAAATTATACAGCGGGCTGACAAACTTGGCATTATTTGACATCTTCTGCTTGGTACTTGTCACTTCAGCAAAAGTCCTCTCAAAAATCGTGAAGTCACCCAGGCTGGTTGGTTGGGATATATCAATTTCAATAACAGCCGTCAACATTGAGGTTGGTTCAAAGACAATGGTGGCCTTGGCAGTGTGTCTTCCTTCGGTGTTAAATTGGAGCAAGTTTGCCACATTGTTGCCATTGTGCTTCAGCTCTGCATAGACACGGCTTAGGGACGCCTCAATGGCCAGATGCTCGTTTACATCCAGGCCAAAAATTCTGTTGAGCCCATTGTTCAGTTTGGCACCAGCAAAAACCTTGGAAGTGGATCTTAGACCATCTTTATTTATATACAGGGTAATCTCATTGTTGTCGACTCTTAAAACCAAGAAGTCTTCCAGTAGGATGCCATCCATATTTGCCTTAGTGAAATACTCAATTGAAATATCTTCAAAGGTTCCTTCCAGCTTCAGACTATGGTCCGCCTCAGCTTTTCCAGAAGTCTTGAGCAGAGGCATATTGATGTGACCGTTCATCTTTAAAGTGGACACAGCATTTGCTTTGGTCTTGGTGTCTGCCACCAGACTTTGTCTTGCTTCCAGATTAAATACTGGCAAGTCAATCTTACCAGCTGTAGTCACAGACACAGCAGTTTCAAAAGTGTCTGTGCTCACACTGAAGGTGCTATAATGAGTTCCTTCAATGTGCTGATTTTCAAGAGATAGGGAATTGGCCAACTTGATTTCTCTCTTGGTTGTCAGGCTTGTAGTTCCTTCAAGTTTGACTTTAAGACTGTCAAACACAGAGGCTGTGTTTGCTGCCAGACGTATGACAAGATCCTCCTCAGTGTACAAACCAGCATTTACATTGAGATTGATGATAGCAGATTTGAAGGATAGCTTTGTGGTCAGGTTATCCAAAGAGGGAATTTGAATCAGACCCAATAAATCGACAAGTGGTGCTTCTTGGCTTTTTTGGTATACAATCTGAATGTCTGCATCAACAATCTGCTCAGGAGTAGTTAAAATGTATTTCAATCCAGTTCGTTCATACAAATCGAGATTACTAATGCCTGGGGTATGGAATCCAACAAATGGAATCTCAAACTCAGAAATAGAAATAGGTCTTGTCAAGATGTCAAGATTTAGCTTTCCCTCTGTAGCAGCAAGAATGCCAAACTCTTTTTCATTGTTCTCTACAGTGAACTTCAACAGCTGCTTGTGCTCATTGAAACGTGTCAGAGCCACAATGTTGATCAGCTGTTTGTCAGGACTGAAGTTTGCTGAGTAATCATTCTGCAGATCAATTTTGGCCACGAGCGCGTCATTGAAATTAACCTTTGCGGTCCCCTTATTTTCAAAGCTGAACAGAATTTCACTGGGACTGACAACAAAGTCAATCGCATTGTTCAGGTCTCCAATGACTTGGATAACCCATGGCACAAATATGTCTGTCCTATGTGTTCCCTTGAGTTCAAGTTTACTGTCATGTAGATTTGCATTGAGTGAGCCCTCTAAAAGGCTGCTTTTGATGGGGGAGCCTTCTGTTTCAGAGCGAACATCCAACTTCAAATAGCTAAATACAACTACATCTGCAGTGACTGCCTGTCTGGTTTTCAAAAGGAAAGTATCTGTGTCGCCAGTGAAGGACAACTTGACTGAACTTGGATTGACTGTGATCTGTAAGTCACTCTTGTGGGTGTTGTGGTGCGAGTTGAAGGTCGAAGCACCCTCGTTTTCAAAAGTCATTGTAAGAGCGATACCCTCTTGGCGGGCCACAGATTTTTGTGTGAAAGATGTCTCACCAGTTAGGCCATAAAAGTTGAGCTCGTGTTTGTAGGTAGTATCAATTGAGGCTGATAAACCACCCTGGGTTGATAAGAAAACTTCATTCAAATACTCAGCGTCGTAAGGTTCTGTTTTGGCCTTCATTGTGGTCTTTGCTGAGGCCTGGGCTGTGAAATCAGCTAAGGTTACTGATGCGTGGTGATCCACTGTAAGAGAATTATGAGTGACTGTAAATGTCTCAGCCGCAATAACATGAAGAGACTTGGGAATACCAATCCGAGCAGTGCAGCCCATGTTGAAGTTAAGAATTTCAAAAGTTGGGGATGTTCCCTGGGAAGTCAGAAATGCTGACAGTTGAGGGTTTTCATCCACATCAAGAGAACTCTGGACTTCGGCAGCATTTCGAATAGAGTAGATGGGGGAGCTGACTTTGATCTCATAACTTAGTTTACCAAATTCTGGAATCACAAGCTCACTGGGAATAATTGGCATTGGAATTGTTGGCAGTTGGAGAGGAACATTAACAAGTTTCTCTGCTGGAACATGGGGAAGAGTGGGGAAAGACAACTCAGTTATAGAAATCTCTGGAATTGAAAGCTTGGGCAGTGCGGGGAGATACTCAGATGTCAGGTGTCCGAACGGAGCACCCATATTTAACAGGTCCAACTCAAAGCTAAGAATATAATCAATGAGGTCAATGATTGTCTGTTTGATATTATCAATTGAGATAGTAATTGCTGGTACAGTGTAGAAGCCCATGATACTGAACCTAGGAATGTCAAGCTGTGTTGGGCATTCAAACTGTTTCAGCACATCAATGCTGATTGTCAAGGGAGGCACAATAAGATCAGTGAGAGGAATGGTAAAAGATGGCATTTTTATCTCTGCTTTCTTCATTTCTGTAAGGAGTGCATTAATAATCTGTTGAATTTCATGGAAAATTTTCTGTTCTGGTATCACGTTCTTAATCATCTCAGCAGCATTAGTCAAAGTATCGATAATGGCACTCATGAGCTTTGTGTAATTTTTGCCCACAAAGTCCAGTAAAGATGAAATCTCAGCTTCAATGTTGAGAGTTATAATTCTCTCTTTTATGAATTCAGCAGTCGTTCTAAGGTTATTAAGCACAACTTGGTCAAAGATGTCCTTTACTTCTGCAATACTGATTTCTCTCAGGTGTTTCATGAAGCCTTGAACAGTTGACAAGACCAGGTTGACAAAGTCTCGTGTTGCCTCAAGTTTCTGGGGAATTTCTAGAGTCCTTATCAGCTCATTCATGTAAATTGTGGAGTCAGATATAAGATTATTGGCATAATCCACAAACTTGTGGTAATCCAAGGATTGAAGCTTTTCCAGTGTAGTTTCAATATACATGTTCAGTTGTTGAATAATCTCCTCAATTTCTGTGGTTTTCAAGTAGTCAGTGACATCTTGGATTGCTTGCATTAATTTGGTTGGGATATCTACATCCTTCACCATTTTCAACAGAGTACTGATGGTTTCCTCAACTTTGAACTGCTTAATGAGTTCCACCACCTTGTCTAAGACAGCTTGGACTTTCTGTTCAACTTCAAACTTTACAATCATCTCATTGATCTTTGCATAGACTGTGTTGAGCTTTTCAATTAGGTCAAGGTTCTGAATTGTTCTCCTCAAGTAGCCTATTATTTCAGTGAAAGTGTCAATGGGAATCTGATTCACTAGTTCATCAATGTGTGCTTTGAAGTCAATAGATGTGATGTAGCTCTTCATCTGAGCAGCAAAGTCTGCCATGTCAAAAGAGTCAATTGCTTCTCTAATAACTCTCATGATGGTCTCAAGTGTAGCCTTGATTTCATACTTTGCATCAATGTCACTCAGGAATGCAATGCTACTGCCTCTCAGTTTTTCCAGATCAAACTGACTGATCATCTCTCTGAAGGTATCGATCATGCTCACAACCGCAGCCCTGATATCATACTCCTCATTAATAGTATTCAGCAGCTTCTGGAAATTTTGCGCAAGGGTTTCAGGGAGGGTGCCACTAGCAATAGCATCTTTCATCATGCCAACAAACTGTTGAATGTAAACAGTCAGGTCAGCCAATAGTCTTTCAACAGTTGTCCTCAGGTTCCTCAGTGAGGCTTCCACATCCTCCATGGTGATAACATAGCCTTGAGTAAAGTCACTAAAATACTGCTTCAGCTGATTGATCTTGTCTTCAATGTTAATTTCAGCAACAAAGTCATCTACATACTGGGAAAGAGCTGCAAGTCTGTCCTTGATCTCATCGTTGTTAATGTATTCTTGAAGTGCCTCTGCAGCACGTACCACAAGTCCTTTGATGCTTTCCAAAAAGACTGGCAGACTTTCAATGAGAGGGAATTGAATGACATGGCTTTCAGTGTTCTTGTCGTACTTCAGGAAACCAGAGATGGTGTATTCCTGGTTCTCTGTGGACTCTCTGTTAAGGATGTTTGTGAGGATGCTGCCAGAAACCTCAACTCCAGTTCTCTCAGCAGTGTTGTAAAGAGCAAATTCTTGATTAAAGGTATTCTCATTCAGTTTAGACTTCAGTCTGAAACTGGTTGTCTGCTCTTCAAGTGACAGAGTTGTATCCATTTTGTTGTCAACCGTGGTTTCAAGGGAAAAGCCATTGTCAAGCTGCTGGGTTACTGATGCTCTGCATTCATGTGAGCTAGCAAAAGCCAGAGGCTGTGCTCTGAGGAGGAACTTGCCATAGAGCTGTGCACTGTGCTTGCCATACATTGTCACATCTCCATCACCATTAAAGATGGCATCAAGGTTGAAGTCAAAAGGAACAATGCTGCACCGGATGGTGTGGTCAAAGCGGATTGGCTGCGAGTTGAAGCGAGCATCATTAGTGATCCTGGCAGCAAGACCAATGAGTTCAACCTCTGTGTTTTGGTTCATGTGAGTACCAAAAAGCTTTCCAGTGGTGCTGCATTTAGCATTAGCAGTCATATCAGCGTAACTGACTTGATAAGTGTGCTTGATCTCTTCCTCAGCATAGATGGCTTTCAGGCTTCCAGTCACGTCCATCTTGTACAGCTCACCCTGCAGCTGTGCCTCATTGATGAACTCAGCAGTCAGAAGTTTGAGATTGTTCTTAAGGTTTGCGGATGCAGTGTAGGGCTTCATGTCAAAGGCGATGTCATGAGTGTAAGAAGCATACTCACTGGCAATGACGTCAGCCTTTGAGTTAAAGTCGAGGCTGGACAGAGTGATGACCAGAGTGTTGGCATTATCAACCTTGATTTCTTGCATTGTGCCCTTGTTGGTAATGGAGAGACTTGCTTTTGTTGCATCAAGTCCAGCAGAGAAAGTATTTTCCAATGAAAGGATGCTCTGGAGGGTAGTTGTTCCACTTGTGGCCAATCCATCCTTGTTCAAAGTCAGAGCAGCCTTGTGGGTAGCCTCATTTTCAAAAATCTTCATGTTGGCGTCACTGTTAAGAGCCAGACCATTGCTATCAAAAGATGCAGTCATCAGAGAGTAAACACGGTTTTCAGTTTGATCTGCATTTGTTTCAATTCTCACAATGACTTCACTGAGACCAGCAGAGGCTTCAGCTTGGTTGCGGATCTTCATGCCAAGAGCAGCAGCATTTGCATCGCTTTTAAGTGACAGACGACTGTCTTTGAATGAAAGCTCAGCAGCATGACTCAAGATGTCTTCAAAAGCATTGGTGTTAGAAACGAATGAGAGTTCACCATTGGCAAAGGTTGCAGCAATGGTGTTCTGGGCCTTAAGAATGGTGGAGTCCAACTGGAGAGAAGAGTCAATCTTGGCCTCTGGTCTGAGTGGGAAGAGAGTAAATGTCTGGGAGGAAATCGTTTTGCCAAATATGGGTCCAGCCTTGATATTTCCCTCAAAATGGTTGTCAGCAGAAATTTCTTCACTGTTGATTCCAGCCGTACCAGTGTGCTCAAGAACAACACTGAGACCCAGTGGACTTGTGGCTTCTACCTTGCGTGTAGATTTCAAACTGATCTTGTCTGTGATGGTTGCATCCTCAAGAATGCTAACACTGGCCTCAATAAATTTGTGAGTAAAAGAGCTTTTCAGTTCGGCCTTGATGGATTCGGTGGTGTCCAACATTGCTGAACCTAAATGTAAAAGAAAGAAAGGCATAAAACAACACTGATTCCTGAGTGTCATATCCATGACTTTGCACAATTATCTTTGAATACTATAGAAAGAATCTGAATTCAATATTTACTCTTGTTATTGTCTACATAATACAAATACATTTCTAACACCGTTTTCTCTTTCGTACAATTAAACATTATTGTTGCTTTGTTCTTTCAGTACAGCAGTTTCCTCATCCAACAGCAGTAAGCCAAACAAGTGTTTTTGTAATGTAGGTATTGTTGGTCAATGCAGCTTGAAAAGCTGCTGTTAAACAAACAATAATAACACATCTAAACAGTGGAACTCATACAGATGAAACATGAAAATTAACCAAGTGTCTACTGTTTTGGGGGTTTTGTTTTTCCAGGCCTAAATTGTTGAAGACTATTTCTGAGAATGAACAACAAATGTTTGGTGTAACTTTAAACAAGCTTATGCTATGGTTTTTAAAATTTATAAACAATAGTGGCTGTGAATTACCTTCTGTCATCATCGAGAGGATGTCGATTGGAGAGGTCCCTTTCACATCAAATTTCGCTGAGTATTTTGGTACTTTCATGACATCTTTGCCAGCCGTCACTAAGGCCTCCATGTCATAGACATTACTTTTTATCACAGTGGAAAAATCAGCTTTGCCAAAATAAGGAATAGATAAAGTGAAGCTCTCGGGAATGACAAAGTCGGGGATGGGAACCTCCATGGAGACAATCTCCAGTCCAAGCTGTGGTACAGACATTTGAGGTGTCGTCAAAGCTGGTGGGAAGTTCAGTTCTTCTGCTGATTTTCCTCCAAGAGGGACAGGTAGAACAATTGTAAAACGTTCGTGGTTGAAGTAGTAAACAGCCTTTGTGTCACTGTGTGTCACAAAAAAAGGCAAAAGTTAATAAACATTTGAATGTGACATTTTTTTTAAAAGTAAGATAGAATTGTCTCTGACTTACAAGTTCAGGAACAGGTTCTCTGGCAGGGAAATCTCCGGCATGTCAGGTACACTAAGACCACTGTAGCTTTCCAAGTGTTTGTTTGTTGTCTAAAAAGAAATCATTATTGTATCGTATTATTGTATAATTGAACATTTTACAATCAAAACAAAGGTATAATAAATGTTTCCTACCTCTACGAATTCTTTGAGAATTTGACGGACCTTCATGTCAGTCTCCCCAATGGGCATGTCAAGAATGTCATTACCATACTTTGTAATCACACCGACATTTGGGATGATCTTGGAAATCTCAGAGTTCATATCAGATTTGAATTCAACGTCAACCTTTTTGGCACCTGCGAAGAAAAAAACCAAAACATTAATCTTCGTTAACCTTGAGTAGATGATCGACCAGTTATGTATGTATTAGGTTCTGAAGAAAATATGTGACCATATAGAGTGAGAAAGGATATTGTGAGTGAAAACTTATAGTACCATATTTAAGCTCAATGGTTTGCTCAGATGTGGTTTCCAGGAACTTGATGATGCTCTGAAGTTGCAGCTCCAGTTCGTCTTCACGTTTCATGTTAGCTGTGACGGTGGCGTCAGCATTGATGGAGGGCACCAGAAGTTGGACTTGCAACATGCCTTCCTTCATGTCCTTCAAACTGAAATATGTGTCCATTAGCTGACATATTCTTAATTCTGAACATATTGTTAATGCTCTTTCATGAGGATTTATAATAAATAACTTACTTGGCACGGCCAACAACAGAGAGCTGGGGGATGTTCTTGTTAATCAGGTCGAGGGAGATGGAGTGGGTTCTTTTGCCCTTGGTGTTTCCATCAACAACACCGAGCCTCAGTCCCGCCTCAACGTCATAGTTGGGGATCTGGATGTCAGCTGTAACAACGCTCTTTCTTCTGTTGTATTTCAAAACTGCCATGGCTTCAGTAGGCTCTGTGCCTGTTGTTAACCAACCAATCACAGAATATTATCATCATTATCATTTCTTTTACATTTCAATGTCGAGTGTCAATACAAGACTTTACCTTCAGCCCTCAGGATGAACTTAATTGTGTCAACTTTTTGCCTGCCTTCCTCTCCTTCATTGATGAGCTCATAGGCAACAGTGGCTGTGTACTCAGTCACTTCACCAGTTGGGTGGAGCTCCACAGCAAATCTGTTACGTAATACAATTAATCAGTATGTTTTCCGATAGCAATTAATTTTAAAAATGACTTATGTGCTGGCTGTTCAGAGTCTTGCTCACTTGCTGTCTCCAGTGATGGGGAAGAACGGGCCCGTCTCATGTAAGTAAGCATCAGTATATTGCAGAGCCGTGCAATATTTCATTCCAGCAAAGACTGGAGTGCACTCGCTGACATCAATCTTGTCCATCAATATTGATGGGATGTTTTGAACCTCAGATCCAGTCACTGCCACCAGGTTGTTCCTGTAAAGGGGGTTAACAAAAACTAGCTGACTATTTTGCTCTTAAGTACTGTCAAAATTACTCTTATGAGCTATTTTGTGAAGGAAACAGTTCCCTTACAACCAGAAGTTCACATAATTGAAAAGTAATTTTTCATAGCTCTGTCACTATCTGCCTATTGGTCTAAATTTAATGTTAAATGCCGATAAACATATTATAATACAGCTTGCATACCTTGACAAAGTAATAATACCCCTAATGACCGGAAAACAGTAACTACTGCTGAAAAATATTAAGCAATACAGTGATCGCCTCGAGGCAAGAGAATAAAGGGCAAGTAAGTAGGGCAAATAAATTTTCTGCACTGGAGGATTATGTGTCAGTGAAATCTAAAGACACAATTTACATCATTCTGTATGTTGGCCTAAAGCTCCCAACTGCTATGAAAGACTTGTTGAAATGTGTATTTGTTCACACACTTTCAATCATTTAGTTTCAGTTGTCTATAAGGGGTGATGTCTACAATTGAGGTCTTATATTTGGACCAAAACAGCATTTAGGTAGTTCTGTGTTGATATAATAAATGTAAGAGATGTTCCACTCATTTATGACTGCTCAAACAAACATTCTACAATGCCTTACGTCATTTTAATGAGTTTTGTTGGAGTTGTCGGAGCAGGAATGGTCAGCTTGATGTTGTCACGTGCCATGGAGATCTCAGCTCTGAGTCCACTCTCGTGGAAAATGTTGGTGCGCATCTCCAATCCAGAGTGGACGTATTCAGGGATGTGGGAGCCAACTTGAGTGACAAACTCGATGCCAGCAGAGGGCATGAAGGTAACTTTGCTCTGTTTGGAAAGACACAACAAGTTGATAGTTGTGGTTGTGCAGTGAAAGAAATGATAGGAGGTGAATTTCAAACACACGTATGAATAATTACCATATCACGAGCCATCTGAAGACCACCCTTGAGACCAGGGGTGAAAGTACCAGACAGTGCCACCCTCAGAGGCACACCAGTCATAGTAGGCAGGAAGAATTCATTGTCCATGAAGATGTAGTGGGCAAAAATGGTGTTGTCAGCCTTGGTCACCAGAGCCTTCATGATCTGTACCAAATGATAATGCACAATAGACATTTCATCCATAAAAGAAATGTTTAGACTGAAGCACATCCTATTGTATGATGTGCATTTTTTTAAAAGTATCTCATAATCTAACTTACATCAGTTGGGAACATCTTGAACATGCTGTCAATCATCATTGCAAGAGAGTTGGCCATCTCTTCCATTTCGATGGTCTTCAGATATCCCAGTTCATTTCCCAACAGTCTCATGTAGACCATTGCTTCTGGAGACTGCACATCCTTCAGGTCCCTCACCAGTTTGTTGAGGTTGCGTCCAATGTCTCTCATCAGATTCATGTGGGCCTAAAAACAGAGGTGTCAAAAGTTTTGAAATGCTTCTCTCAAAGGGATTTTGTTTAAGTGAATTCACTCTGAATAAAGTGAAGAAAGTTGACTCTTTTTAGTACCTGTCTCTTCATTCTGTTCCTCTTGAGGGCGGGCATGATGTTCTGCAAGATTTCACTGACTGACTGTGGCATGTTGTCAGAGACAAAGTACATTGTCTTCAAGGCAGTGTCAGGGAAGAATCCATTCTCTCCAAACAGAGCATCGACCGTTGGCTCAAATCCTTTGCCCTCCATGCCGATCTGTAAAGATGGGAAGCACAAAGTTAAACACTAACGTACTGCTGAATGTGCACAAGTTGGGATGAAGAAGTAATAATCCTTACCTCCATCATGTCAATGTCAAAACCAAAAGCTTTCAGAGTCATGTCAAGCATGACTTCCTTGGGCAGGTAGCTGCTGCTCTCGAAGAGCATGTTGCCCTCCAAAGATCCAATCTTGTAGTTGCGAGAAAACTTTGTGGGATTCATGGTGGGTCCGATCTCATTACCCTGCAGTGCATCCAGAATCTTCTGTCTCATTCTGTTGGAAAGAATGAGGGAAACATGAATTATGTTGTTATCAAATCAGGAAATCGTAACACTATTTTTCTGACAATGTTTTTTTACTCACTCCTGTGTCTCAGGCACATTTGAGGACAAAATGTTGGTAAGGTGGGAGATGACAAAGCTCTTGACTTGTGAGTCCTGCTCAGTGGGCAAGGCGTTCACCAGCTGGGTCAGTTCACTTGTCTGAGGATCCTTCATGAGCACCAGGTATGCAGCAATGCGCTTTTGCATGGGGCTGGCGCTATCCAAAAGAACCTGCATGAAGACTTCCCTGACCTGTGATCAGAAGAAATTAGTGGCATGAAGGAGCAATAGAAGTATTGATTCGGACAATCTGTGGAATTCATAGTCACACTTACTTCT
Source organism: Parablennius parvicornis (assembly GCA_900302745.1). Classification (NCBI taxonomy): domain Eukaryota; kingdom Metazoa; phylum Chordata; class Actinopteri; order Blenniiformes; family Blenniidae; genus Parablennius; species Parablennius parvicornis. The sequence continues at coordinate 39 of OMNM01030366.1, read as the reverse complement.
TCAGGAGCAGCAGTCAGTCTGAAGACCTGGATAGCGGCT
>OMNM01030363.1:7872-42902 GCA_900302745.1 Parablennius parvicornis | reverse complement strand
TCATATAATATCCAAACTCTTCTATTAATATTCATGGCCGGCCACGAGCCATCGAGGAGCCCAGCCAAGCAGAAACAGAGACGATGGAGGGGAGTGACAGGGGAGTGGGACAGGTGGGGACAGGCTCGGAGAGAGAGAGCGGAAGGGAAGAGAAGAAGAGAAAGATGGACTGAAAAAGACGAAGAGATGAAATAAAGAGTGGCGACGTATGAGCATAAACGAAACTTGACCTTGCCAACAGCTGTGCTTACTGACTTATGAGACAATTATCTCTCGCCAAGCTCCTATTGCTGCCTCGTCTAATAGCCACACCGCGTGTGTGTGTGTGTGTGCGGGTGTGTGTGTGTGTGTGTGTGTGTGTGTGTGTGTGTGTGCATGTCACAGTGAAGATTTGGGGCCTTGAAGACTGAAGTGCAGCTTTCAGAGCAGCCGTGGCCCTGATGTGCTGGATTAGTTACATGGCATTAAAAAAAAACAAAAAACATACTAATGCTCCACTTGTTTTTGAGAAAATGGCTGAAACACAGAATGTGGTAGCAGCCTTCATTATCTGCAGCGGTTCATCCTCTCTGCTCCCATGAGTCCAGGACATACCCAGTCGCCCTCTGAACTGCTCTTGTGGCAGCAGTGTATCGTGTATCGTGCACGGCAGCTGTATGGTTGTTGAATGTTTGAATGACAGAATGTGACTGAACATTTTAACAGAACAGAAATTGAGTACTGCAACCGAAAGAAACACTTATGATGTCCTTGTGCTGTGGGTGCCGTACTTCTAAATAACGATTTTTTTCTTCTTGGATACAATCCTAACCAGACAGAACTGAAGTTTTATTACGTATTTCACCAGTTTTAGAAGCAGAGCTTCTTAATCTTCTTGGACTTTGATGATTCTGAGTTGTGGCTTGTAGGCCTCAGGTGTGATGTAATGTTGAATTAATGATTCATCATCAGTCTTTCGCTATTTGCACATTATGACTGTTAAAGTTACAATGTCAAGATTTATACTAAATATCCAAGTCAAACTCTTTTGCCACTTGATTGTATAGCAGCTTTTGCATAAATGTTGTGGACTCACATGAGCTTTGATTTTAGGATTTGGCTATCGTGTTCTTTTGCAGATATCGTCCTGCTGTTGTGGCAAACATGTTTCAGTTGGGTTTATAATGTTACTGTTGCAAGTATCGTCTTGCTGTTTAGCTTTGTTCCTGTTGGAGCTATCACAGTCCTGTTGCAGGTATGGTCTTGCTGTTCCAGGTATGGTCTTGCTGTTCCAGGTATGGTCTTGTTGTTCCAGGTATGGTCTTGTTGTTCCAGGTATGATCTTGCTGTTCCAGGTATGGTCTTGCTGTTCCAGGTATCATGTTGCTGTTATCACGTCTTGGTGCAGATATTATTTTGCCATTGTGGATATCGTCTCGTTCTAGCTGTCGTCTTGCAGCTTTCCTTTTCTTGCAAGCGTGTTGCAACCTTTGCACTTTGGCTCCAGCATCTCTATTGTTGGACTGTTTCAGCTTTTCTATTTGCGTTGCAGTTCTACCATTTGTGTCAAAAGTTTCACCTCCTGGATTTTCTGCTGTGGCTTCTACACTTCTACTGTAGTTTGGTATTGTGGTGAACCCGTCTAAATATCTGATAGGACAAATGTAAAAGTGTCTGACCACTACCAGCCAAACTCTGCTAAAGAAGAAGGTTTGTTTTTTTACACATCTTATCAGTGATCATGTCAAGAAGTGAATTCAGAGGTAGAAGTGGCTGATCGCATCGAGTCCGCCCTCGCCAAGAACACACACAATCTGCCTCTCTCCCTGTTTACCTGCTTCGCCTCGCCCAGTGTGGTGTCTCATCTCCAAGCCGAAAAAAGAAAAAATCCATTATTTTGTTTGTGCTGGCAGAGGCTGGAGAAAGAGGAAGCAACCATCAATAATTGAAGGAGTTTAAAGAAGGTGAGTACCTTTGTCCCGGCTGGCCTGAGAGCCTGCTGAGCTGAAAGCCACACAACCTTTTCCAGCCACTGTACTTCAGCACTGAGCCTCACTGCTCAGCCGCCTCGCGCTCACTAACACACCGACGGGAATAGCTCCAATGAGGAGAGACAAGTGCAGGCCCTTCACAGTTAAATATACGTAGCCACCCAAGTATTATTTATCACAGAGCAAGAACTCAGTGCCACTTCAAGCATGCTTATCGTCAACGTTTGCAAAGTAACACAGTTTTAACTTCATGAATAAAACTAAGAAATGATGTTAAACCAATGCTTGTTGACACATTGTCCATTATAAAACAGAAAAACATTTATGGCTCATAGCTGCGGTATATGACACGTGTGTGTGTGGTGTTTGTTTCGGACTCTTGGAACAGTCTGATAAGCATCCTTATTTCAGGAGTGCATGCTTGATCAGAGCTTCAAACAAACAAATGTAGTTGAGGTTTACGTGCGAGTAATTCTATGAATCACAGATATAAAAATTATCTTTAGTTTTAATGTGTCAACCCTGTAGCTTTAGCGACTGCTCACTGATTTTCTCATAGCATCGTGTCTTTTTTTTACAAGCTTGTAATTTGACAGCAGCCTCCTCATCTTCCTCAAAATACCAACATCTGTCTGTCATCTCCTTTTCTCTCCTTCTACCCCCTCACCCTGACTGGAACCGCAAAATGTTTCCAACTCTGAGTCTGGTTCCTTCACTTAAAAGGAGATTTTTGATTCCACAGACGCTCATATTCACTTTTGTGAAATTGTTGGCTTTTCTCTGTGTCTTGAAATGACTGTGCTGTATTTGGTGTGATACAAATAAGGTGAACGAATGAATATACTGTCCAAATAAAGTACTTTTTTTTAGTTGAGTAAAGAGAGTTAACTCCGGGTTTTTAGATTAGAAGAAGAAAACAGCCAAAATATCATTTGCTGAACTGACAATTAGCTGCTAGCTGCTAGCTGTTAGCTGATGCTAGGTGAATTGTTTCAAGGCGGCAACTTGAATGTCTTGAGTGTTCGGTTTGATTTTTCAGTTCTTCTTCAGAAAGATATCACTGTCTCTTCAACCATCGCAGCGCCATTAAGCTCTCTGATCAGGATTTCACAAACTGACGATAATAAAAATTTAAATAACATCTCATAAAGGAAGTGAGGTCACATTTCAGAAAAATTTTTCTCGCACTATTTAAGAAAAAATGTTTTGGTGATAAAAGGTGACACAAACATTAACAGTAACAAAAAAAATTAAATCCAAACGTGTTATCCCACATAACTTTGAAGATTGAAGATAAGATTGATGTAAAACATCAGGTCTGCAGGTGTGTAATAAGTTACATTCTCACTCAAGCTGTTAAATCAGCTAAAATAGTGATGACATAACACATGACTCAATAACATAGCTTGTATTTGAATCACCAGATGCCAAACAATTTGAGTTTTGAGGTTCCTCATGTGTAGACGGTTAGTCTGCCTATTTTCCAAGAAGACTTGTGAATCTCTGTGGAAAAAGGATTTTTCAATCCCTGAAAGAAAGCTTCAAGACTGACACAAATTGATTCGCACCACGAATCTCACACTGCCGTTCACTCGTGACCATACATATTCAAAACTACGGCCTCATTTGGATGAAAAACTAACAAGATATCGTGTCTTCAACATCGAATCTACCAGAACGAGTGACTGTGAGCGTGACGGTTGTGAAGGGAGAGGCTGGTGGCTCGGTGCGAGTGTGTCTGTATCAGTCGCCCACTTACTCTCACGGCTCAGGATTCCTACTCCTGCTGCAGGACACACATCTGCGCAGGATTATCAGATTAGCAGCTGGAGATTTGGCTTCCCTAACAGGGCCTGCGTGTACGACAGGGAGTGAATTGGGGGCGCTTGGCTGGTGCCCTCGCACAGAGCGGGAGCAGCCGGGGACGCTTTTTGATTGGTGCTTATTTTTGAAAAAAATTACTCCCAAACGGCGGTGCCAGGCCTGAAAACATTGCCTCCGCTGCCATCTTCCTTCCGTCCTTCCTCCTTTCTTTCTCCGACTTACTTATCTCGCTCTCTCTGACTGCGTCAATCCCTCATAAATACACACTGGCACTCACGCACACACACTCGCCATCTCTTCTCCCGGTGGTAAATTACAGCTGGCGTGGAGGTCGTCTCACTCCAGCTGGCTGATAGACTTCAGATTCCTAAGCAGCAGATGTGATGAGCTGTGGCTGCTTGGGGACAGACAAGGTGGCCACTGGCTCAAACACTGACGGCTCGACTCACATCTCTCTCATGATGCAGCCGTGCAACCGCAACATGCACAACATGCACAGTATGTTACATGTTTAGAACAATTGTTGCCAAAAGCTTCAGTTCTGATTAGGAATAATGTAATTCATGCAACTCTAAATCTCACTGGACCACCTTGTGGCACAGAGTGGGAATACAGGGATAATCAGGCTCGAAGCTGAGGTGGTACCTTTTGCAAAAAAATTGTAAATTGTTGCATAAATTATTTGCACCTTTAAAAGCTGAAAAAAAGGAATTAAACTATAATTTTTTCATCAGTTTTACAATAGAACAGAATTGACGTTAAATCAAATAGTCTTTTTTTATATACATGATTCCTCAGGTATGCATCATTTCAAAACACACAACTGAATCCATCTTTTGTAATTCAATGAGGCACGACCAATTTGGAAATTAAAACTACACATCAGAAATTGAGAAGAGTAAAACTGTTCAAAAGCACAAATTTCAAAGTATACTGACCAAAACTTCCAAAAAGGCCAGAAATGTATATCTCAACAAAACTATCACAAAGATGTTGAAGAACTTTCTTGGACATTTTGGACTTTCTTGGAAGTCTATGGACAAACCAACTAGTGAGGCTTAAGGCCAATTCATAGTCCATAAGAAGAAGAAAGTTCGGCACTGCAGGATCCTGCCGAACAAAATGACGTCATTTTCTTCGGCCAGCTTCCTCTGGCCGAAGAAAATTGGTTCAGCAGTTACAACCGTCCGAGCCGAAGGTTGGCAGTGCCGCACTGCAATACTTCGGTACTGACGTGTGCTGCTCATGCGTGTTCCAGTTCGCTAATGACCATCAGTCATATTTCAATCCTGTTCAGCATGTAGCCTCGCTACTGTATGAGCCTAGCAGCTGGTCAACATGGCGGAGGATTTGGTAACTCGCACCTGAAAAGCTGCAGGGACTCAGAACCACACGTTAAAACGACACTGACACTGGATCCAAACAAACTGAAAGCCGATCAGGGGAAGAAAAGCTTCATGAGAGGAAATGTTTTATGTCCACCGGTTGCATAAAGTTCACTTCTTCAACATTCCGACAAGTTTCTTTCCTCAGGATCATTAAATACTATTTTTTATTGTGAAAACACAGACTTTCCAAACAGAACTTCCTTCTTTGTTGTACATGTTCAACGTGTAAATAGTGGTCAGATACTAAAGGACATTTATCAGATTTTTTCTTTTTTTTTTTTTTAGCTTTACAACGTCAATCAATATTTTCTCCAGACATAATAATAATAATTCCTGATGAGGAAGTTCCGTGTGGTCTGTGATTATGTCTGAAACTAAAAAGAAGGCTGTTATGAACTCTACTGTAAACAAGCATCTCAACAATGTGATTCACTTCTCGTCTATTTCTTAATAAACTATTAAGGCTTCCCGACATGTTTCTCTACTTATTACAGTAACTAAGAGTCTCAAAACTTATGACTGCTGTAATGATGATACTGACCCAACCACCAACATATGTGCTAAGGTGAAGTTATTGATTTATCTGATAGCAACAAAAAGTGAAAAGACAACAGGCATGGCAATGTGTCAAACATACTGATATGGTATATTGCACAGCGTTAAAGTCACGAGCGAATCAAGTGTTGCATGTTGTACCAGACAGTGCGGCTCATCCAACACTCATCATGTTTTGCCATAAAGAAAAGTCACGTAGTGTGATCATGCCACTCTGTCACAGGATGTGGTTGTTTGCAACTGGTAGAAACACAAAGAGGAAGAGTGAGATTTCAAAACTCAGCTGAAAAGTTGAACACATGACTTAAAGCTCTGAGCTCCTCGGCCATACAAACTGTTTGAACACTGAGAGCCAGACTGAAGACAGACTGGACGGGATTCACCACCAAACACTCGTCCACTCGTACACACTGTGCACCTCCTCTCTGATCAAACCACGCTAAGTTGCTTCATGGTGCTCAAGATTACTCATTAAGAACTATCGAAATTGTTAAACCCATCACTTTGCAAGATGCTTCCAGAACACTGACCTAGCTGCACAAAATCTCTGGACCCTGCAGTGGCTGGATTTTGCCTCTGGACTGAATGTTTGACTCTCCTGCTCTATGTCCACCTACAGCTCCACAGTTTTGGAGTTGAAGCTGATGTTTGGACTGTCCAGGGGTTCGAATAATAGCATACGTACGAACAAATCCATATCTTACGTATCACTTCTGACTGCATCAAAAATGCAGTGGAGATTGATACTGCTAGCGTTGCTCGCCTTGTCGACAGAATTTGTGTCTTGAGGATGCAACATATCTATTTAGACTTTTCATACGTTAGGGTTTAAAGTATGAAGCACCAGCTATTTTAAAATTAAGCCAACTTCTGGAGGTAAATACTTGGTACAGAGGATGCAGTCGTTTTCTAAGCTCATTTTCCATTGAAAGTAATGATGAGTTTTGCTCGCTGAGACTCAACTGGAACAGAAAAGCTGCACATCACTAAAGAGACGGAAATTTAGAAAATCAAGAAATGAAATCAAATAAACTCAAGAGAGGCTGAACATTTCTATCTACATTATCTACTTTTCCTTGTGCATTACTTCAGATGAACAGACTGTTTGTGGAAGTACATAGTTAGGTTTTTCAAAATTATATTTTAGCCTACGAAGAATGCAAAGCTGGAAAAAGTAAGATTTTCTGCAACCACAAGAGGCTGTAAAGTCCACAAAATGTGATTATCAGTGTGGTATGCATTGGGACAGACATCCAGCTCCGCCCTTGAGGGTGCTTGGTGGGAGCAGAGCAGAGCAGAGCGGAACACATCAGCTTTGCAGACATATTTACTGTGTGCGCGACCAAATGTCAAGCAGTTTTTCATTTGTCGGAAAAGTTGCTGAGCCCCTCTCTTTCAAGCAGCCGCCACCTGCGTTTATTTCTGTCAGCGGAGACAAAAGGCTCGGAGAAAGCTGGGCCAAACAAGCAGATCTCCAAACGCTCATCTACAACATGGCTTCTTTTACTTTATACCTCCAAAGAGAAAGAAATCCTGCTTTGACCAAGCTTTTAACCTTTAACCAACCCCGTCACCTCGGAGGGGAAATCTTAATTGCAATCTTAATCCAGATCCTTTTTCTGATGACCACCTTCATTTAGACTGAGCTTGAGGTTGAACTTCAATTTCCTTGGCAAGACCAAATCTGATATGAGACGTTTTATCCGTGTTTCCTGTATTTTGTACAGAACAAAACCGATTGAGTAGCTGCACTAATCAATCGTTTCCTATTACTCATGGCTCAAAAGATTAAGTGGAATGTGAAAGGTTTAACTTCGCAGCCAAATTAAAGTATCCAACTTTTCACTTGACTGCACTTCATCTTTGAAAAACAGGTTGGTTTTCGAGGGTGCTTTCATGTCACGGTTCAGTTGCTTTGCTCTCATTCATGGTTCTTGTTGCCTGCTGACAATAGGAAAATGTAAAACATTGAGCGGAATTAAAAATACAAAAAAAAGTGGTTGCTCAGTTTGGCAAACACACACTGAATCATGAATTAATACAAAGGTGTCCAAACAACGGTTCTCCGCCCACCTGTGGTTCATTAAACATTTTTAATTGGCCTCAAGCAAAGATCAGTCATTAATTAGTGGCACTGGGCTCCAGGCACAAAGATAAACAGCTACTGTTGAATGAACGTTTCACAAATCCACTGGGAAAAACATTTAGTGTGATTTTGTGAGAAAGGCCTGGTTCTTTGTACATTTTTCTGCGTGACCTTCAGTGAAAACGGTTCAGTGAAAGTGGTCATACTTTGCAAAATTCAATTTCTCATGGTTTTCCAACATTAATAATCCTCCCCATACCTGGAATGACACCCCAGAAGTGAAGAACCTTGGTCATCTCTCTCTCCCTGGCTTATTTACATTTTATAAACTTGTGTTGCGCCAACGAGCCAATCAGAAATCAAACCCTATAAGTGTCATCAGGGGATTAGCCAATCCCAGTCAAGGTAGGCCCTCACTTTGACTCCTCCCACAATTAGGCAGCTCTGCTCTGATACAAGGCACCACGAGAGCAAGTACTTCCTCCTCTTCCTAAGATGGGCATGTGTGGGCGGAGCAGGTCCAGCTCACACAGACACAGCAGATTCTGAATGGAGCTCCTATGATTCAATATTCTAATGGAGGAAAAGCTGGATTTGAGACAATAAACTATTAAAACAACTTTTCTGAACCAACAAGACTCATGTGAAAGTGTTGAAAAGCTGGATGCTATGACCCATTTAATAAAACTGTTTGAAAATACCAATGTTTGCTAACACTTTAGCTAAGCTTCACTGTGTCCATCATAGAGAAAAATAAAAATTAAAAAGCTAAAAGGTGTTTGAAGAAAGGTCGGTTTGAGTGTTTCTGGGTCATATTGGAATGATCTGACTGTCGTGCCATTAAAACAAACTGCAGTTATTTGATTGGAATATAAGAACAAACCAGAGATCAGACGCTGCAGACCCCCACTCTAAACTTTGAATTGCCAAAAATATTACACCGAAGCCAAAGCGGAGTGGACCACTAGTGCTTAAATACTAAAGCACGACAATTCAAAATATAAGCTGCAGTTTTCCATGTGAAACTTACACTCTAGAAATTCATGATTTTAATATACCCTGTATTTCAACTGTACTTTTTGTTTAGAAACCTCAAAGTGCTACTGAAATAAGTCAATAAAATATCTTGTGTGAATTTTTGTGATCTGTTTTGTAGTTTGAGAGGCAGAACTGCAGGAATCTAATCATACCCACTCAGAACATCCGATGCCTCAGGCTCAGTGTAACCTCTGATTCTCCTCAGAGAATGTCCCAGTCTTGACGTTTGGAATCAATATGATAAACATGGTTTTTAATTCCTTATTGGTGATATTTAAAGCCAACATGTGCTGAACACAGACACTGCCACGGTTCATTGAGAACAAATTGAAAAATGAACCAGAGTTCAATTAAAGAAGCACAAAGTCGTACACACGTTGTGATACTGCCGTACACTGGGTGTCATGCCATTGTTGTACACTGGGTGGCACTGTACACCTGAGTGCCAGTTTGTTGTCTTCAAGCTTTAGAATTGCTGAGCTTTTGATAAAATCAGTTTGAAACCTGAAACCTGAAACCTAAGCAGTGACTTTGGTTCAGTGTCTCACAATATGTTAGCTATTGCAACATTTTCACAGCAAAACAAACCTGATCAGGTCAAAGACAACTCCACTGGACACAGCTGCTGTGTGGAGTGGCTCAAAACACCACCTTGTGGTAAAAACGGGCACTGCAAGTTTGACATTATGATTTTCATCTGCTGAATAGTTTGTGAGGTTTTCTTTTTATTCATATCAAATGAAATATTAAACATCATACTTTAATGTAATTAGTATTTGATTATCTGTCCTGTTATGGGATTGTTTTAGGATTAGCTGCCTGCTGATACCAGGATTAGCGGGGTTTAGATCAGGGGTTGTTAACCTCCAACACTCAAAGAGCCATTTGGACCCTTTGCTGACCCCTGGTTTTGATGTATGAGCTTTCAATTTGGATATATTCTCACTGCAGTCAAACCCCAATCCTAAGGATGAAACCACATTATTTAACAGTTGATCAAATCAATTTTTACTAAAATTGCTAATTACATTGGTTCGTTTTTAGCAAGCATGTTCTGTCCTTGTTTTATTTTGTTTCCGTCTTCTTGCTGGTGGACTGTATTTTTCACACGTTTCAACCAGAAGAAGTTACAAATGTCTCACAACGTGCTTTCCTACAAGGCAATTCAATATTCTAATTGAATCAGTTTAATGTCAGCAGGACATTTTTAAGAATGGCACAGTGGACTGTATCTGAAAGTTTGATTGATTTCTAACAAATGTTTGACACTCTTCATCTCATTTTAAAGTTGTAACTATTGGATTTTAGCATTAACGGGCATAAATCATTTTTTTTGTACTGAGAGCAGCAAAGTGGAGCATAAAATCAAATTCTGTGGTTGAAGTTATTCATCTTACACTCAACCAATATGAAACTATGGATCTCAGGGTGATTCAGTGAAGGATTCACCAGAATCCACATGTCGTTGAGAAACAGTCTTTTCAATCTGTCCTGTAGGTTTGAGCAGCAGAAGGCCAGCAGACACTTGCCGACACGGTTCAGACAGACGAGCACAAGTGGAGGGAAGAAGATTCAAGCAGAAACATGAAATGTTCCATCAGGAGCGATGGTCGGCTCCACTAGAGACCAATCAGACGTGGCCGTAACGCGACTTCTCCGTGGCTATTTGGACTCACATATTATTGTCACGAATACCCCAGAGGCCTTTAACTCAGCAATTTCTTCATCCCATTTCAATTCCCAAACCGCTTGGAGGCTGCGATCGTCGCCCCACCCGGAGTTAATGTACGATTATGTCTGCTGGTCACAGTTTGTCACAAAAACCATGTTTGGCGCAGGATGACGTGGGGAAGATGGGAGATGAGGAACTGCTGATGTTGCTTCTCCGGCCCCTACAGAACCCAGCCGAGATGTTATGTCGCGGCAGAGGCAGAACCTTGCTCGAACAGCTTGTTTAAAGACTTCGTCTCAATTCATCATCGCCTCTGCAATTCTATTTTTGTAGCTGCTTCTTAAAGAATTTGCCAATGAATTTTTATAAACTCCCATTAAACTTGAAATTTATTTTCCAGAAATGTTTGAAAAGGGCAAAAAAAGAAAGGATAAAAAGGGAAAAAGGGAAGATTGGTAAAGACAGGAGAACAAGGGCAGGTTAAATTATGTGTTCAATCCCAGAAGCTCAACAGGTCACCAGCCCGCGGCAGAACACAGCCAGGACGGTTTTAACATGCTGAGGCGAGTACAGAGACACGTTTCTGTTCAGAGAACCAAAAAAAGAGTAAGAAAACCAATTAAATGAGCTGCTGCGAATTTCATCTCTGCACGATAAGTCGACGGGAGCAGCACAGTCAATGTTTAGAGAGCCTGAACTCCGTGGGAACACTATTTAAATCTGTAGCATTTTTTTTTACAATTCCGAAGCTTATTTGAATGAAATCTCTTTTTATTCATATCAAATTTATTTGAGGAAGAATTTTTTTATACATCAATAAACAATTTACAATTTAAACACCTATATCAAACGTTATCACTAATAATCAGTAACAATTGTGTACATTTTGAAAGAAATTGTTAGAAAATAACCTAAAATATTTTTAGTGAATTTATCTTTCTTTTTTTCTTTTTTTCAAATTGTTTTGCCACTGTAGTCATATTTAGATGTATCAGAAAAGGTGTATTTTTAACCACTTTAGCAGTTCTATCTTTAAAAGCCATTTTAGTCAATTAAGTAGTTTTATCCATTTTTATCTGTTATGGCAGCTTCTCGGACTTCTTGTGACGATAGTGGTTCCCTCTTGTATGATGCAGAACAACACATTCACGGTAAAAATAGCCATTTATAGTTCATGAAAGCCACCGGGAGCCACTATAGGGGGGCTAAAGAGCCCCATGCAGCTCCAGAAGATCCCATAAAACCTGTTTGTAAAACCAGCAGATTTATATTTTATACATACATTTCTATTATCTGGATATTTTTTCAGACAATAGTCAGAGAAGCATTAAATAAAACAAGTGAGTATGAAAAAGGAGAAAAAGCCGTCCCGTTCTAGTCATGGGTGACATTCACAGTCAGAAGATTTCTCCTTGGAACTGGCTGAGGAGTAAAGGCGTCAACGAAACAATGTGTTTCAGTGTCTGAATAGATGGAGAGCAGCAGATAAAAGTGTTCCATCAGGCACACGGTGTCGAATCCTGTTTAAGCTGAGCTTTTTGAAGCCCATCCAGGTGGAAGAAACAAACAAACATTACAGGTAGGCACTGTAACAGCCACAATAACACATTCCTGCTCTGGCCTTTTGCCATAAAAGAAAATAACTGTGTAAAAGCACACACACGCCTTTATGGATCCCACCACGACTCGAGCCCAACAAAAATCAATACTTTCATTTTTTTCGACTTCTTTGGAATATTTGAAACAGCCAGACTCTTCTGGGGATCTGCATCGTCTGAATTTCTCAACTGTGATTTGGTCATTAAAGCCAAAATACAGCCCAAAGGCAGCATGATTGCATTTTGTGAGTTGGGTAGTTAGATCGTTATTTCTTTTAAAGATCCATTTTCTCCAGCGACAGACCAGAAGTGGGACTCTTCTGGAGGACTCGGAGGACTAAATCTCGAGTAATAAATGACGCGGGTTGTTCCACAAAACATCAGCTTCAGATCAACATGCTTCTCTCTCATCCGTCCATTCATCATCTGTGATACGCGCCTCATCCAGACCGGGGTGAAAGAAGGAGACTACGTCACAATTTACATCTGATTTCACGTCACCCGTCCACCAAACAGGCAAGAATGCTAAGTACCATGCGAACTGATTCACAAACGTCTCCCTCAAGCTCACAGCAGGAAGATGCTACGCAAACATTCATCCATCTTTTTATCTGACCACAGGAGTTGGAGTCCAACACAGTGATCATTGGCTCAAAGGTGGCATTCTTGTTTAGGACAGGTCGTAAGTCTAGAATATCTTTAACACACAGAGACTCACGGCTTCCCCTACAAGCAATTTAGGTTCAAAACTTTGCAAAATGAATGTATTTCAAAAACACCAAGGTGTTCAGAGAGAACTGGCACCTACCATTTACTATGTGCTTGACTATGTTCAGACTGACGAGCATGCAAACCGTCACAAAAGTGTCTATTAAAGATAAATCACTGAAAAAAGATAAAAGATAAGTGCTGGATTCCTTCTGTTTAAACAATAGGCAAAATGCAAATTACGTCATTGACAGAATTCTGTCAAACACAGACACAATCACCTGAATGCACTAATAGCATTATTAGTCCTTCAGAAAGGCCTGAACCAAAAGCCAGAACCTTCATAGAGACTTTGTCAAGACGGATCAATGCATATAAATCTTACAGAAAATCAAACTGCATCCAGGCTTCTTCAGGTGCAGCTAACATTATAACAGCTGGAGCCCAACTCAGCCACGGGATGAAAAGCTAGCTCCAGTTTAATCAATGCTAGAGTTCATAGCACTTTTTGATCCTTCAATGTCAGCTCTTAATATCATTATGAAGCAGAATTCACCAAACGTTGGATTGTTAAGTCACTAATAGGGTCATGAGCTGGGTTTAGACCAGGGCTCAGGAGCCAGTGTGAGACGGGTCCAAATGGCTCGCTGAGTGTTGAAGGTTGCCGACCTCTGGTCTAAACCGTCGTGAGACAGGTTAGTTATACCCTGAAACTAACCAACCTATAAACAACACATAGAGGCAGTTGAGCTCCACTTATTCAAGTAATAAATATTTGAATTGTAGCAAAAAAGCTGAAGTAACAAGTGAAAACGCACTCATCCACAAGCAGAACATGTAATCTCCACACAGAAAGGCCACTGTCATGGCATATTGACTCCAGGTGTTCACACATACCACTCACACACTGTGCAGCTCAAAGCAGTGAATGAAGTAAAAATCCGACAGAAATCAACGACTGCGTCGTTCCTCTTGACTTCAGAGGTTTCTTCACGTTGGAATCTCCTTGGATTCATATTCAGCTGACATTAAGTGAAAAGCTGGGCGCATGCAGGACGGATAAAATTCACCTCACAAGCATGTTGTTGGATTGTGCAAATAAATCCCGAATACCTAAAGGAAACCACACACATGGCGAGAATATGCAGACTACACAGAAAGGTCAACAAGTTCAGACGACTCTGTTAAAAGCCAGAGCTGAACGTGAGATCATTTCACCCTGAAGTGAAGGTGTTTGAGTCAAAACTGGGGTTTTTTTCCACTATAATCTGAAAAATAACTCTGAAATAAGAATAGAGAGAAGAAAAAAATACCCCATGCTGTAAACTGTGGGTTAGTTGAACGGTATAATTGTCATGCAGAAAAAATATCAATCCAGATCTGCATGTATATTTTCCACCCTTGGACCATATTACACGATTAGTCCTCCCCTGCTGTACATCCGTGGGAAGGCTATATATTTATCATCCATGTGCGTTCGTATCTCAGTGGAATATGACGTGGGCTGATGTATGGAAAACTATCAGTGAGCATTAGATACAAGGCTTTTTCCACAGCAGCTATTAACTCGCATATCAAAACTGTCTGAACAATTGAGAGGAGGGAAGGAACAAAAGTCTTGTGGCTGGTGTTGAGGAATCTACGCTTGTGTTTACGTCAAACATTTATCCACCGAACACCACGGCTGAGCTGGCGTCAGTGCTGAGCATGAAACCGCCGCGGCAAAGGCGGGGGAGCTATATGAAGAACATCAAAGCCCCATCTGGCAAATAACCATGAAACTATGGTTTATAATTAGGAATCCATAATGAAATCACAGCATAGCTGCTACGATTAGAGCTGCACAGATCAGGCCTGAAGTCTTGTTAGAACAAGGTTAGCAAAAGAAATGAGCCTCTTTTATTACCACAACGCTTAGTGCAGTGCATTGTCTTCCATCAAAGAGCCATTTAGCAAACCCAGTCTCACTCCAGTTTGTGTCACACACAGCTCAGTTTGTCCACGGCCAAGAGACCGAATCAACTCACAAAATTCCACAAAATGGCTCTGAAAATGTAAAATGTGTGCATTTTATCTGCCTTTATAGAATAGTTTGCAATGTGGCTAAAATGCTTTAATCTGTTTAATAAATCTTTAAAAGATTGCGGTACTATTGTAAAATTCAGAAGTCATTATTTAATGCATAGAAATGTATTTGTGTTCAAATACTGTAGTTTCAAGATCTGTGACAGGACATCAACTTCCTTCTGCTTCGTCGTTGAGAGCATCTGTAGCAACGCCATAGCAACCACAGAAACACCTTCATTTGTTGAAAAAGCTGGAAGAATGTACGTCAAAAAAAGTATGGATCATATACATAAACCAAATGGATACCATTAAAATAAAGTGTGCATTTATCCGTAGAAAAGCTATCAAAACAAGCTAAAGCCACAAGCTACCATAACATACAGCGTTTTCCACCAAACTAGAAGAGATTTCCTCAATGTGTTTTCTTCAGTCACGTGACCTGAAGTCTGTCCACACAAAACAACAGGCAGATGAAATGTTTCCATGTTCTGTTTTCTGAGCCATTTTGTGTAATTTTGTGAAATGATTACGTTTCAGAGCTGTGGAGAAATGGGGGAGTTTCACAAATTGGAGCGAGACTGGGTTCTACAGTATTAAGCTATTTTATCAATAGCAGTTCAAATAAACCTGAAGGTAACAGGTGAGACCTCCTTTCAGTTTAAGAGGCATCGACAAGAATAATTAAGCACCAGAGCTGAAAGTTTAGGTGAGTTTGACCCGACTTTACCGTCAGTGTGATGCGGCGCTTAATTCACAGCCATAAGCTCAAACCGCTAAACAAGTAATGGCAGTGTTGAGAAACAGACAACTAGTACATACCTAAGGCCTACACAACCCACAACACTCAGACTTCTAATAAGGCTGGAGTTCTGCCTCCAAGTCTAAAAAAAAAAGTTGGCCAGTTCGCTTTATGGTAAAAGATGAGAAATGTAACGCTTCTGTGAGGAGCCTGGAGACCCGACTGTCAGCAGCTCTCACTGGAGTCAAACAGAAAAGGCTTGTATATCTTATCCATCGAATCTGAAGCTTGTTGACATGTTAAATACTTCATCTCATAGTGCAGCTTTTATTTTTATTTTTCAAGTCACCACAGCACTTAAGTGCCAGTATGACGTAGGATTTGAAAGGTACAACATGTCCAGACGGAAGTTCCTTTCTGGGTCTGATCCACTCGGCTCTCAGTTCTGGCAGTTTTTGGTAGATATTACTTATTTGATTTGTTGGATTTAAGACCGATTAGAAAAGACAGCGACCTGCATCATCACTGCCTGGAAGGATGGAGACTGAACTGAAACGAAAAGTATGAAGAGAAAAAGATGCACTGATCCACATTTTTTCACTTCCGACTCCGATACCTGAATTTGGATATCTGTCGATACCGATACTATTCTGATACCAGAGCTGTGTTTGCTTTATTATTACTATTATCATTATTGTTGATTTTATGTGAGGCTGTAAATAATATATATGTAATATAAACTCCTCTCTACAGTAAAGTATGAGCTGTAGGAATGTTTGCATGTCTGCTCCCAAAAGACAACTTGAGGTTAGAATGAGGTCAGAAAATGAAGCAGTACAAACTATTTTGTTCAGTTGGAACAAATATTACAACAAATATTGACAAAACTTATACAAACATTAGACTAGGGGTCAGCAACCCGCGGTTCTGGAGCCTCATGCGGTTCTTTGGTCCCTCCACTGCGGCGTCTTGAGCCTCGGTCCCACTGCAGGACGTCTCGGAGCGCGGCGGGCCGGGGCGGTAAAGCAAAGCGCACGAGTGAATGAAACATCATCACACACCAATAGTGGCACAAAGAATGCAGACGTTGTGAGATCTGTTCAGTGGGAAACGGGTCCAAATGGCTCGCTGAGTGTTGAGGGTTGCCGACCCCTGCGCGACACCATATTGGGAATTACCGTAACATGTCCAGTCATGTCTTAACAAGATGTTGATTTTCAGTGTGCAGGCTGCAGATCCACCACTGAACGCAACTGGAGCTGAAGATTTTCCTCAAGACTTACTGGAGGGAAAACGAGAAAGTCCATGCTCCGGGGGCACACCGCCTCATGTTGTGGTGTAAAATAGAATTACAATAGAGGACGGAGGGTGACCATCAGGAAACAGGTCAGTTTTCAGCATTATCTCTCCAACACAATACAATAGCAGACATATTAACATAACTTGATAAGAGCTGAATATCTTGTCCAATTGTTTCAAGAACTGTTGAAGCTCCAGGGAACAATACAGGAGTTACTTTCACAGTTTATATGTCTAACATTTTCCAAAGGATACAATTACTGCACAAACTTCAAAGGAGTCTAGTTTGTGATGACAAATCACACAATATTGCATAATTATATATAATTATCTTTGAATGAAAAACTGCTTTCTGACAGTTCTACAGAACTACCAAATTATTACCAAAATAATACTACCAAATTATTGTTTTGGTGAGATGGGCAGCTCTACTGGTTCACTGCCTTGAGTTGTTTCTTTGAAGCTGGAGACAAAACAGATGTATCTCACCTCATCCGTCACAAAATAAACAATGCTGACATATTTTTTTTGCATAATTATCTTGTGTTTCATGCAAATTTATGAGTAAAGCTATAAAGATAAAATTAGAATACAGGATAAAATCAACAGGATCAAATGAATTTATCACGTGAAAAGTGTCTCTATATTGTGACGCAGGTATAGATGCCGAATGAAGCAAAATCCCCAACGAACCCATAAAACACCTCCAGCTTGTTTTGCTTCATATTGACACCTCACCACAAGCTGGCGAAATCAGCAAGTTAAGGATCTAGCACCAGTTCATCCTGCTTTTGGATCATCCCTTTGCATAAATGGTGGAGTGAGTATCTCTCCCACTTCATCTTTTCTCTGATTCTGCACTGTGCAATGGAGTGACAGCAATTTTAAAAGTGAGGTAAATACTGAGGAGTAACAGTATCAATAAATCCCTGAACCGTTCAGTCTGTTCTCAATAGGTGCATTGGTCAACAGATAACCATAATATTTAAAGAGCAAACCAATTACAAGTAATTTGTCTTCACAGCACTTTTTACCACAAGATGTGGAAAAGAGTAACTTTGCCATCAAGCCTGTTTTTGATCTGTGGATTGTGACGCAGATATCTATTGTCATGAGCAAAGTAACCAGTTACCACCAGATCGTCCTGGCTTGTTACCGTCATTTCAACCACAATATGTTAACATAAATCACTTTAATATATAGTCTCTCCCTTTTCAACAAAAGTTCAAGTTCAAAGTGTTTATTGTCATATGTGCAGTTAGAAACACGTTTCCCTGTAAAAAAGGGAGAAGCAGCCCATGCTGCTGAATGAAGAAAAGTGGCTGAAGCTCTTTATTACGTCTAAAAAGAGAAGAAGGGCTGGATCCCACTGAGATCTGCCGTTTTGCACTTTACAGTGACTTCTGGATCGGTGGTCGAAAATTAAGAAAAGCAAAGCGGCAAGCAGCGTTGAACAGGTCCTCGCACCCACGCACATTGGAATGTGACACATGTTGTCTCATGCATTGTGTAAACTTTCAGCCAGAACGGAGCATGCATGCCTCACTTCCTGTTTCCAGAAGGTCGTGCTATGCGCAATGGTTTTGTCTCTTGACTGTGATCAGATGTGGACTCCCATGCTGCGCGAATGCTAATTAGTGTGTATGCTATTGTTAGCCTGTATGCTAATTAACGCGATGCAAACGGTTACGTGTATTCTAATTAGCCCGTATGCAAATGTTAACATGTACGCCAATTAGTGTGTATGCTAATGCTAATTAGCATGCATGCTAATGTAAGTGTGTATGGTAATGAGCACGTATGCTAATGCTAGCATGTATGTTAATTAGTGCAAATTCAAATGCTAACACATTAGCTAATTTGCACAAATGCTAATGTAAGACTTCCCGTGGAGTTTTTTGTTTGTCTTGGCCTGTTACTTATGTGTGCTGATTTTCATTGCTCTCAGCAAAACAGGATTCTGGGGCTATCTTTATCTAATTTTTCAGGTGGTGCCGTTGAGCCATTTTGCAAGTTACATGTTTAACTCCCCCAAATTATTACATTTTTTGCCTGAACTGATGAGTGTACAAAGTTTCACAAAACGTTATGCATGTTAAAAAATGCATTTCTCTTGGGAATAATAATAATAATAATAATAATAATAATAATAATAATAATAATAATCTTTACAGTTTCAAGACTCTAATAATTCAGAAAAACTCACCCGCTTACCAGCTAAATATTTGATTAAACTGTGAGCTTAAAGGGAGAAGTGTTAGAAAAATTGCCAGTGACTCAGTTCACCGTAACAGTTAAATGTTACTGAACTACCATTGTGTCTGATTGCTATAATTTGCTTTGAAAAGTTGTCAGATTCTGAGGAAAATGTGAACACATTGACATAATAGATAAATTCAGACTTATTATTGCAGAGTGTTTGGAGGAGATCCTTTCTTTACATAAAATCACAAGTAAATGCTCAAAAATCTGAGTGGATGACATTTTAATTCAAAGTCATCAGTCTGTAAATACATGATCACACTTTTAATGTCCTTCTAAAAACAGATGCAGCATCATTAAAAATGAGGAAAGCTGGCATCCATTGAGTCCACAATATAATCACTGGATCCATTAGCACATTCAAGGTCTGTTTATCTTCACTGGAACGCTGGTGGAGTGGGAGGACTCAAACCAAAGTGGTTGGGAAACTGTTTCCACTGCATTCTGCTTTGAAAGATGCAGCTTTTCACTTCAGCCAACCTTAAAACCTGTTCCTGCAACATTTTATGATCGAATTATCACAAAAGCCTTGTCAGTTACAAGTGGAAAACCTGCACAATAGCAGGTGAAAGTGTGAAGTTAAACTCCTGCTTTAGAAGCATGATTGCAGCTCCTTCACTTGAGAAAATCTCCTCAGGGTGCTGTCACTGTGCCCAAAGACTCAGCCTCCTGCTCACTGTCGCTGGAGCCAAACCAAAGCTTTGCCTCTTGATTACATCACAGATTAAATTCTGGGCGACGAGGAGACTTTCATGTCCGCGATCTAGGCTCAACTGTGCAAGATAATGAGCTGCCTTTGAAGTGTGGCCTGGCCGCTCGCCTGTTCTGGCTCATGTATGTACAGCTGACTGATGACTGTTTCAGAACGCTGACACCCGTTTCCATCCACCGCTCTGACTGTTCACAGTGACCTAATGCAACAAGTACAGATGACACATTAGCCTAAAGGTTAGCAAGCAGTAGTGAAGCTCTGACCACATGGCTGAGCCTCAGAGGAAGCAGTGCCGGTCAGAGGGTTTCCTCTTGACGACCGCAGGCTGGGAGGTGCCTGCCTCACTTTTCTACCTAAACCCAAAGAACAGTCTCCTCAGAAAGTTTCCTTAGAACTCGAATGAGCACCAGCGCTCAAACTCAACCTCATCTCAGTGATGCTTGGCATTAAGGACGAGACCGGCTCCCTCATAGTAACACCAACAATACCAGACTTTACTCCTGCACCTCAGAACTTCAGCATGACATGGATGGACATGCAGAACGTGATCAGACATGGAGTCAAAGTTGGAATCGTACTTGTGCACCAATATGTCAAAAATAACTTTTTATCATAGAACCAAGAGAAACAGTTTGCTTTGGTATACCTCTTGGCTGGCAGGCCAATGATTAAACTCAGGATTCAGGGATGTGATTTTAACCGGGCATGCACCGATACTGCTTTTTCTAAAGGGCGAGTACAAGTACAAACCTTTAGTTACTTGCTAAAGTACAAGTATATATGCTGAGTACCAATACCGAGTACTGATATGAGTCATATCTTTATCAAAGGACATCATTTATAACTCGTCAGGTAGTTTAGTCTGATACTCTGATGTAGTATCAGACCTGATACTGGTATCCGTATCAGTGCATCTCTGATATTAACTAATGTTTTCAAATCAGAAGAGTTAAATTCTCTCAACACACCCAACGTAGAGTCTTCAGTATGAACGAAAAGGACTAACTGTCGGATGACTGGCAGAGACAATTAAATCAACTATAAACTAAAAATGTACCTGTATGTGGAGGATTCCAGTGATTTCTGGAATATTCTGATTGTGCTTTCCAGAATGGAGAAAGAAGTGAAACTACCGTATGTTTTGCATGTCAATTACGTTACGTTTGCACCATTTCCAAACACCAAAACACCACAACTAGAAGAAAACTAGATGATATTCTTGGATTTTCTTTTCCTATTAGTGGTTTTTTTTTTTATTTATTTATTCATAATGGGAACAAACACATTCTCCCTCATGTCAATATGATTAAGGTAAAAGCACAAATACAGAACCATTTGCTTCTTTCATCTTCAATCTAACAAACACAACATTCACATTCTCTCTGTGACGCAGAAGACAAAGACCAAGGTTGTGATTTACCTGCTGTGATTTCTACAATGATTTTGGTGTTTTTTATTATATATTTTATTGTGTTTGCTGCAGTGTGTTGTGAGACAAACAGCTAAAATTGAAAGGCCACCCCAGGTTTCCTCTATTTTGTCCTCTAGTATCTTTTAAAATTCAAAATCAGACTTTAAAAAAAAATGCTAATACTCAAGATAATGCAAAGATAGAATCACAACACTTGCTTAACACTCTTTTTCTTACACTTCTAATGACATTTTTAAGAATCTAAGCCAAATGAGCTGTTTTTTGGGGGGTTGTGTTTAAACTATTGCCACATTTTGATGTTATTCAACCTTGTAACAAGCAATTTTCAACAATTGGCTGGTTGGTTCATAACAAATCCCTTCCCAAGGCTCTGGGAGTTTTCCAATATTTTTTTCACTATTGTAATATCTATCTGAAAGCAGAATATTTACATTCTCTCTCGTGGGTTTACCAAAGAGCCACGTCAGCAAATTGGCAGGAATCGTGTATTTTTCATATAGCTTAAATCCGGTAACATCAGAATTCAGACTGGACAAAAAAGGTAGAGTCAATTATTGAATTTGATCATCAACAAAACCTGAAGTGCTTTACAATTTATTGCAATGTTAATTAAAGTTGAATTTTGCAAAACTTTTATCAGTGTGCCTCTTTTAAGTATCTAAGACGTCCAATGCTGTGTATTGAACTCTTCAGCCGAAGAACCACAGTGGAAGTCGTACTGTCAAACGGAGTCCTTCCCCCGGAGTCATGGAAACCCTGCAAACCTCTCAGCTCCAATAGAACCACCTGTCGGACCTCCAGGGGGACAAAGATTTGTGTTTCTTCATCAGAGTGACAACTCTTAAATGTCTTTGGCCTCTTGAGATGGTGGAAGGACCTGTTGTTTTGCAAAATCCCGAAAACTTCCCTCTCCTGCTTGGAACAAAAATAAAACTGCATAAATGGTGGCATTATTTGAAAACCAAGCTTTTTAATAGACATTTACTATTGACAAAAGATAATGGAACATCTTTTCACTTCTTTAACTTTGTTATGTCGACATAATGGCAAACTTTTGCTTTAAAATATTCATTGTACATACAAAGTGTAATATGTCAGAATATGCATGTTTTGAAGCAGGTTCATGTTTTTCTTTAATTTAATAAGAAATGATTCCAGGATTTATTGTATTCTAGCTATATTAGCAAGAACTTCTGGCCCAGGTAGCTGTGTTTGTAATATTGAAAGATATATCATCTGCATACAGCGATATCTTATGTTCTGCTTGTTCTTCCACAACTCCTGTTCAAGTTCAGTTTGAAAGTACAGCTGCAGCAGTACGGTTCCATAGCCAACGTGAATTGGATTTATCAGTGAACCTCGTGGACGTCCCTGTTCCACCATTATTGGATGACAGATCATTGGTTTGTCAAAAGTGTCAGTCATTTCTGCATCTGTCTGTCGTTTCACTTCATCAGCGACAGTGGGAAGACGTATCCTGTCTACAGATGTATTTCTGGAGTTTTTATCTGAGCGTTCCTGAGAGTCACCCAGATTTTCATGGTAGTTTCTCAACTGTGTGAAGGTTCAGTGTTTTGTCGCGTTGCTGTCCTGTTAGCTAAACAGCAGCACTACAGACTGTTAAAATATCATTCACATTTTGGTGGATAGACACTAGCCATCATCTTGAATTTAATACTGAAAAATAACTGGATTAATAGCATTTATGATATTCTATTATTCAATAATTGTAAATGCATTTAAAATTGACATTGTGTCCAATTGAAAGTGCTCAAAAGTCGAGATTCAGCGAATCCGATAACCTATTGGAATGAAAATGAAAAGAAATTTGGACAAAAAAAAAAAGAGAAAACAATGACACACAAAAAAAAATTACCTCGTATTCACCATGCTGGTGTGACAAAAGAATGAAACGCCATGGAAACAAGGCGTCTCTTTCCTGGTGAAAACTCTCTGGATGAGACTGGGACTCAGAAACCCGAAACAAACAGGATCACACTTCAATCTCCACTTGAGTTATTTGCTCCTTCGGGAGATTCTGACTGTCAAAAAACTCGGATGTTTGTGGATGAAACATGCTGGAAAGTGTCAAGTATGGTTAAAAGCTCCAACAAGTCCACTTTGATAGGAAAGTCAGAGGGAAAAGGAGTCGTACTGTTTGTCTGTGTGGAACCGAGGGGAAGTTTCAGATGTGGTTTTCCAAACTTTCATTTGTAGCTCTGACTGGACTTCATTAGTGTTTTGGGGATTTTTTCATCTCCCCACATTGGAAAAAACTTTGTCCAAAACCAAAGAGTGAATTAATAAACTGCTGATTTACTCAAGATGATGATGAAACAGTCAAGCTGGTGTTTATTTGCTGACCAAGCACTTCTCCTTCACTTTCTTGCAGGTTTTCCATTCTGTCTGAAATGCTGTAAATCTACTTCACTGTACTCGTTTGTAGCCCTGCAGATTTCCTCTAAAGGCTTCCACACACTGTGCAACATTAGGTCTTAGTTGTCACAGCCTCTCACACTGTACGAGATGAATGTAAATAACCATGCCTGCAGACTGTACGAGGGAATCGGAGCCGCCTCCACGTGATTAAGCAAGAATAAAACGTTATAAGCGTGCACCATCCATTCAGGAAAAAGAAAGGCACAAAACATGGACCAAACCTCATGTCATACTTCGCATTTCTATTGGTTAGTTAAACTGACGTAATCGATGCTGCCAACAGGATCCCCGAATATCAAGGCTTACGACCGATTAACCTCGGCCGTCCAAGATCCTAGCACAATGTGAGACCGGTTAGAGCCGCAACCACAGATTTCACTAACGATTCTCCCACGATCTGATCTTTCATCTCCAACGGCCAAAAATTGCGTTGTGTGTGGGAGGCTAAAGACAGATGGTCTCTGAGTTGAGTTGAAATCTGTTGGACGCCCCCACTCTCCCCATCAGGCCGACAGGAGCCTTTAAAAAAGAAAGAAATGGAACACTCTGGTTTCTACAATATGTTTTATTCTTTTTTCTTAACAGGACTAGCACAGATAAGGCAAAGCCTGAGGTCCTGCCTGTCATCACTGGTGTACCCTGAAGGGGGTCCCGGACCCCAGGTTGCATCTATTTTTTACAGTTTAAACATGAAAACCAGCCTCCTGTATGTGGAAACCTTTAAAGTACTCTATCCGACATCTTTGTAGATGTGTTGCGATCTATCCTGAGAAGAAGTCAGTGAACCCTGATCCTGGTCTGAACTCAGAAGATTCAACTATAAATTC
This sequence comes from Parablennius parvicornis, assembly GCA_900302745.1. NCBI lineage: Eukaryota > Metazoa > Chordata > Actinopteri > Blenniiformes > Blenniidae > Parablennius > Parablennius parvicornis. Next base: position 18,286 of record OMNM01030363.1, on the reverse strand, counting down.
ATTATTAATTGATCCATACACCATTTCTAACATAATATATTGACGTTTAGGTATATCTTTTTTGTGTTTTGTATTTTTTTCTAATGTAATGCTGAACTCCAGTGTGGTTAATCCTTTAAAAAGCTGCAAACCGGCAGGGTAACCAACAGGAAGTCACTGTTTCCAAGTTTACAGCTTTTACCCAAGAAAAGAGAATAGACACTAAGCCAACCTCACAAGAAATACTTGACTTCTACTTTCAACTGTTGCAATATGAATATTTTGTATTTTGGTATTGCAAAAATGATAAACGTACAAAATATTGTGTAACAATAGAAGCCACACACTGAGGAAGCACACATAAACATAATCAAAACATATCATCAGCATATTTACCTTCAGTTACTATTGAAGCTTAACAGACTTGAGTTTCTCGCTGCATTAAGATTCTGATGTTTTTTGGTAAGCTTTGTCATTTTAAAAAAAACTGCCAGGAGGAACAAGAACAGAAATGCATTGAAATGCATTGAAAGAGCAACACACAGAAAAAAGAAAAAGCTTTAATCGTAGCTGCTGAGGCTTCATCAGTAGTCAATGCATCTCTTCTGACATGCAGACAGCACGGCACCAAACTGCAACAAGAACCTCAAAAATCAACTCCAACCCTTCAGAACGTGATCAGAAAAAGGCGTGAGCCTCAAATGTGATCCCTTCTAGAGTCTTAGATAAGCTCAGTTCTTTCATGAAATGTGTAATGTGTCAGGAGTCTTTTTTCCAGGCTGATGATTTGCATTCCTACAGGTGAAAGAGGAAGATTAAAGAAGTTCTTCAGACATTAAAAGGTAAACTTCAGGCCAACTGGAATATTTCTGTGAATGGACACAGACTGAACTCTTTCTTAGAGTTTCTTTGAACATATATTTCATCTCCAACCACAAGCAGAATAGTTCTGGATACATACTTTGTAAACTACTGTTTTCCTTTCTCATGTGTTTATGTCCTGTGGATCAAGATAATTGGAGTTTTTTTTTCATAAAACCACATAATTCCAGTTCCAGCACCGTGGTTTAGTTATTCCTCAGCTCCTGTCTCTCTGCGATGTTCGGCTGTTGTGTCACGCAGCTCTGCATCACATGACTAGTCCAGTAATTTCATGAATCACTTCATCACAAGGTCAGCGCTCCATCACAAGACCAACAATCACTAATCAAATGCAATTTAGTCTCCAGTTAGAACAAAACCAACTTTAAATACAATGTTACACGTGAAAACGCACGTGTTTTCTTTTCAGAAAGCTTTCCCATTCACACGGCAGTGGCAGAAACATTGAAAATGATGTAGTCAGCTAGGGAAGCACCGATCCACATCTTTTCACTTCCGATCCGATCCCGATACCTGAATTTGGATATCTGCCGATACCGACACTATCCCGATACCAGAGCTGTTTGCTTCAATATTATTATTATCATTAGTGTTGATTTTATATGAGATTGTAATAAACTCCTCTCTACAGAAAAAGTATGAAATGTGTGAATGTTTGTATGTCTGCTACCAAAAGGAAACTTGAAGTAAGTATAAGGTCATAAAAGGAAGCATTACAAACGTTTTTTGTTCCATTAGGAAAACGTGGGGGTCTGACTGATGTCATCATCTCGTAATAAACTTATTTTGTATTTAAAACCTCAGAATTACTTTATTAATCTCTGGATAATTTTTTTGGGCAACCCAGCACAATGTTTCCAGCACTACTGCAGGACGAACAATTGAGGCTATTAGTAGTAGGATGCATCCTCACGAAGGTCTGAAGCGGAGGAGCGTGCTCAGTGCTGTTCTCCTCGGCGAGCTGGCGTTATAAAACGGTGACGCCTGGCTGTATGACGGCTTTACAAATGTTTGAAGTTGCTGTGTTGCTTTGCTGTGTTTTGAGCGTAAAATACATGAAAACATCGCACATGTTGTCATGAAAGGTCTGATAGCTACATGCTACTGTTAGCCGGCTGGCTGGCTGGAAACTGTGGAATGGAACTACGGACTCATTACTCTGCGTCTCATTGAGATCCGCCTCCTTTCAGGAAATCCATTCCACATTTTGCCATGAGCAGAGCAGCTGCCAGGAAATCCTTTGTGGAGTCATTTCAGCAGACAGTAAACACAGACGAGGCTCGTGGATCGGAAATCTCCACAGGTTGGATTGGAAAATTCCAATTCGTGAATTATGTTGATATCGGAGCCCGATACCAATTTTGGATGGGATTGGCCCCATTCCTATAGTCAGTATGTTAGAATAATACACTGTAACCATTAACAATGGGAGAACACAGACATTCCAGTGGAGAGACGATCAGGTTTGATTGTTATTACCGTGACTGTCAACATGAAAATACCGTAATCCCCGCACTATAGAGCGCACCTGGAAATAAGCCGCACTTGCAAAATTTAAAAAGACAAAAATAATAGTACATATATAAGCCGCAGGTGCACAGTGCTCTGTGTGTGTATGCGTGCGTGTGTGTGCGGGCAGCGGCGGCCGTCGCTTGTGGGTGTGTGTGTGTGTGGGTGTGTGTGTGCACGCACGCGTGCATGAGTGTGTGTATGTGCGTGCAGTGGCGGCTGTCGTGTGTGTGTGTGCGAGTAGTGTGTGTATGTGTGTGTGTATGTTTGTGTGTGTGTGTGTGTGTGTGTGTGTGTGTGTGTACGTAGCTTTACGCCCCATTCAGGGGCTCAAAACAGCTTGTATCTACATGTGGAAGTAGATGGTGTCAACATGAAGCCGATTACAGTAAAATACATATATAAGCCGCAGCAATCAGAAGCAATTACGGTACTAAGTCCAGAAGAATCTGGACTGGGAGTCATGACAACACGGAGGAAACACTGTTCTCATTGTCCACCTACTGAGCATGTGCAGAGGAACTATTTACTAAGCCATGGTGCACAGTAGCAAGGAGGCGGGCCCGGAGCGTTTCTAGAAAGTCTGGTCTTCGTCTGTCTACATGACGACGGAGGCCGGGAGTTTTCAAAAAGTTCTACCTGGTAGCGTTTTCAAAATGTGTTTTCATTGGCTACCAGCCCTGTTGTCGTGTGAACTGACTCCCACAATTTCACCTGAAATCACTGTGTGAACAGCAACTCAAAGTCATGGCCTTCTTGCTGTGAGGTGTGAGTGCGGTCCACTATTCACAGACAACATGGAGTGTAAGCAACTGAACAAAACATGAATTTGTTCCAACACTTGTGTCACATACATGGCTCACAACCTTTCTTTTCCTCGATTGCCATGAAAAAAGGAGTGACAACCCTTCTCTGATCCTTCAGTCTGCCAACAGTGACCGATAAACTCTCTCTCACTTAAATACAAGTCTCTCAATCTTTTTTTCTTGAAATGTGCAAATCTTCTTTTTACAACCTCAGAACTGGGAAGGCCTCGGTCCTCACTGGGATTTCTGGGGGCCTCACAAGTGTATACCGGACCACATGTTAGGAACCACAATCTGGTTTTAAAGAGTGAAAACTGGCTCATATGGTCTGTCATTAGGGGGAAACGCTACCGTCATTAGAAGTCAGAAGCTTGAAAGAACTTTGAAGCCACCTGGAAGCTGATTCGGATACTCTACTTTTATCATTTTGCATGCAAGTTTAATCTTGCAAAGCTGGAAGAGAATCCGATTGTGTCCACACAGCAATCTGACCTCAATTAAAACGACTAAGCGCAATTTCAGGCAGAGGGCGGGGCCGCCACAGCTTCATTGGCGTGATAGTCACAGAATCCCCCTCCTCCTCTCTCTCGCTCTCTCCTCAGCGCCAACCTGCTGGACCCAGGTACCAAGAAGGAAGGAGAGAAACTTGCTCGGCGTGCGTAATGCGCAAAAAATGCCACTGAGGATTGCGCACACGTTTTCACAATGAATTCCTACATTTACGTCACATGGAGGCACAGATTACACGGATCACAATTGTAGAGTGACGACATAGGAATATACGTGCTGTGAAGACGAATTGCGTCAGGCGCATTGGGATTGTGAAAAGTGGACAGAATTCAATATTTTTGCAAATATCTGCAGGAATTTGCATACTTTACTAAATTAAATTGGTGGTGATCTTGTTCCCCTCATGCTGCCCTAGGGGTAAGATTTTGAAATGAGTTGAACTAACAGGTGCAGGTTAAACTGGGCGAGTCCCGGTTTCCCCGCTCCGCTGCCACGCGCTCCACAACTCGGGCGCATCTGCTGTTCCAACACCGCGTGACCTGCAGCGCTGAGTCCGCAGAGAGCCGCGCAACCAGCGGTGCGCACAACTGCTTTATTTCATAACAACTCCCGCTGAATTGTTTCTGGAGCCAAGAGACTTTTACAAGGACGGAGTAGATGTAACACGGCAGTGGACGCTGGGTGAGATTATTCCGCTCGCGCTGCGTGAAAATAAGACCATACATAAACCATGCCCACTGTGGATTTTTCCTACCCTGATAACATTTTGATATGAGCAGGCCACCCTCTGTCAGCGGACCGCGGTCAGTCAGAGGACTCCGCACCCAGCTCCGTGCCTGTTTTGAGTCTGACCAAAACTGCCACACGCGGGCACACACGCAGATGGACGCGCTCCTGTGAGGCGCCCACAGCGAGGAGATTTCACTCCGGAGCGCATCCTGCTGCAGCGCGTCCATTTGTTCCAGAACACTAAATTAAAGCACAAGTAAACCCCCGCAGAATTTTAAAGAGGAGGAGGAAAGAAAAGTTCATTTGAATTCATTTATGGATGCGCGTGACGCACCTGCACCCCGAAAAGACGCCAAATGACGCCCTTTACAACTCACCTGATATGCAGACGATGAAATTAGCGTGAAGAATGATCAATATTTCCCAAATTATATCCATCATCTGTGTTCATTCCACGCACATCACGCACAGGATTTAAGAAAGAAACAAAGATCGGAAAAATCAAATGAGGAGCGGAGCTTTCTTTCTCTGGATATCAGATGTCCTGTCCTCCAAGGCTGGATCCCTCTGTACACCTTCCACCAGGTATTTTCCACAACGCACACATAGCAGGTGATCAAAGCTGGGGGAATTTATGAAGAACTACAAAAAATAGGGTTCCCACACAATTCCAAAGAATGAAAGAGGGTGAGGAACTCCAGACAACAAGATCCTGGTCCCGTTAGTTCACCGTGTTATTCCAGTGCGTCCTGAAGCGGACACGTCCGTCCATCCATCCATCTATCCAGCCAGCCACACAGCGGACATTCCCCTCCGTCCTCACCGCGGAAAGTGACACACACACACACACACACACACAAACACAACAATCCGTGAGCGTGTGTGTGGATATAAAAGAGAGGGAAGGCGGGACAGCTGTGGGAGCCGTCTAACTCCTGGAGACGCCTCACAACTCAGTAAAGTGGCATCGCCAGGTGGCGAGGCTCCGATCGACACTTCTTCCTCTCTTCAATTACCGACAGGACCAGCCGACAAGACAGACGCAGTAACACCGGCAGCTCCGGGAGGGAGGTGTCAGAATAAAGTCACAGGCCAGGAAGACCAGATCATGCATGTATGTATTTAGCAAAGACCGGACGAAACCTGTCCTGTTTTTATCGTTTCTACTGAAAACAAACTGCTATAAAATCATTTAACAAGCGTAAAATGTCCATAAAAAGACATTTCAAAACGATCTGATTCGACTCATGTGTGCAGTCTTAAGTGTTTGGTGAAGTTTTTGAATATGACTCGGTTATTTTTCCTTTCGGAATGTGTACAATTTCATTTTCAGCCCCGTTCTTGCTTGATTTTTTTTTTTTTTTTTCAGAGCTCTGCTTTTACTTTGTGCGCAAAATTGAACCGCGTCCGCTCACGTCGTGCGTAAAGACGTTGAGCTTGACGCACCGGATTAATCCGCTCTCCATCTCCATCCCACACGACCTGGCTCCGGATTCTTCCCAGGATTTCAATTTCATCCGGAGCCAATACAGATTCAGGGTGGTGAAGGACCAAGAAAACTCTGTGCTGGTGATTCAAGACATTTTAAAGATGAAAAAAAAAAAATCTTAGCTCAAATTAAAAGTGCGTGAAATCCGCCCAACTGTCTATAAATAGGAGGAGAGAGCTGTGCAGAGTCCTCGGGAAGAAAAAAAAATGCTTCATTAATAGCAACGATATAGTGACATCCAGGGCGAGGAGGAAGGACCTGTATTACCACGATGCCAGCCAGCTTCACACACATCCAGGTGGACGAGGAGCCGCGAGGACGGGACCACGCGCAGTCGTTTGACGCTTGAAGCGGGCGGGGGGTAGACCATTAAGAATATCATTAAAAATATATGTTTGTGTAGTTAGGGATGTGAAACATATGGTCAGGGGTCCCAAACTGGTCGCTTGAGAGGACAATCTGGTCCACGGGAAGAGCCTGCAGATTAAATTATCTATTGTTTCTGATTCAGTTACATCGCAGGAACTTGGTAAAGGTGAATATTTGAACAGATGCGTATAAAAACTGCAAGAAGCTTTTTACCAACAGTAGTCATGAAAAAAAAAATCTTGGTTGTTTTTGTGATAAAACCACACACACATGCAAGCAGAGAACAATACGTTATAAACATTAATAATGGCAAGTAGGAAAATCCATACAGATGATGAAGTTAGATTACTATTACAGGTGAACACATGTGCTATTGCTCGCACATGTGCAGAAGAACTATTCACTGTGGCTGTTTTGAACTGTCCACCATGTTTATTTGTCCTTTAAACGGTTGATATAACCCAAACTAAATTAAAATTGATGGCAAGAATCTCTTTGATTTCTTTTTAAATATCATCCCCAAAAGATTGTCATATCCCAAAATATATTAGTCTCCCACAGGTTGTTTTTTTTTTTTGCTGATGAGTCTCTTGAAGTGAAATCAATAAAGCATCATATTTGAAGTGATGATTGATTGATTAAAATTCTAATTGTTTCCACTTTAACCCTCCATGTTTTCTTCTTGGCTTGAATGTTTCTGAACCCTGTTGTTCTGTTAATCAGGTCCATTATTACTTCAATAATACCCAGATTAAAAATAAAAAAATATAAATCCTTGCACATTTCAAACTCAAAGCTTTTCTTTCAGAGTAAAATCCTTTCTGTTTCATTAAGATATGATTGAATGATAATCATAATATCTGAAAATCTAAAGCTAATGAATGAACAGGTTGAACTAGAAAAAGGGAAAAAAAGTGTTTATGGTGAATTAAAAGATTTCACTTTACTTTGAAAAAGAGCAATCAGAGATTTCTGACGTCCGCCAAAGTTGACGTGTAAAAAGAAGGAAAGACACATTATCCACATTGTAATTCTAATTTTCACCTGGATTCAGTTTCCAAATTGTAATGGAGTTTTCCAAAGCTTCATCTGTGGTGAAAGATTGGTGAAGATCCGTCAAGTACTTTTGAAACAATTTGCTTAAAACAGTAAAATCTGAAATCCAAATCCAGAATCCAGATCCAGTTCCGGATCACTCCCAAAATTTAATAGAGTCATCTGGGGGCCTAAGATCCATCTCTGTTGAAAATTTGGTGAAGATCTGTTCAGTAGTTTTAACGTAATCTTGCTAACAGACAGACAGACAGACAGACAGACAGACAGACAGACAGACAGACAGACAGACAGACAACTAAATAAATAAATAAATGCAGGCCATTTCATTACGTCCTTTGCGGATGTAATGAAATGTGAAAGAGATTGTGAAAATACAATGCTTGCTATTCAAAGGTTTATGGTGTCTATTGGTTGAGGAGGTGGATACCATAATCTAATATGGTCATTTAAAGTCTTTACTTCCACATGTTTGAAAAAAAATAATCAATAGTAGTGCTGAATGATGAATCTATGAGATTATTCAGTACACAAAGATAGAGAACAAATACATTATAATTTGTGCTTTAAACAGAGTGGTGGTGTTAATGTAATGTCTGAAAAGAACAAAGAAAAACATATATTTTTATATATATCTGTGTGTGTGTGTTTCCCTGTGCTGTGAACCATCCAAACTGTTGGACCAGCAGAGCTGCTGTGTTCATGTATAACTCTGGAAAAACACGCTGAAGTGACAAAAATTAACATAAAACCAGCATTTCTAAGGTTAGTAGACAATTACAGTCATTATAAAGCCATAAAAGCTGCATATATCACAACAGTCAGTTAAGTCTTAAGTGATGTAAAACACATGAGAGACACGTTATAATTTGGGTGTTTTGTGAGCGATGTGTAAACACACCTCTGCTGGATTAACGGCACGGCAGCGAGAGGCTGGTTTGAACTGGGTGACATGAGCCTTCATCACCGTGAAGACTCGATATGTTAGTCTGACTCATTCCCACCGACGCCCCCGTCAAAAACACTGAAGCACCAAACGTGGATTCATCAGCCTCTCTACTTTTTGTGCTCCTGTAAAAACTACTGCACACTTTCTATTTTAGGAGGAACTACTTTACCTCTGGTGTGCTTGTAAAACCAGAGAAAAACGTTTTTTGTGCTTTTTTCCTCGTTCAAACAACAACATACGTTACAAAACGTCATGGATACAAATGACTAGAAATCCTTCTGTTGGAAAAATGACCACAGGCCTGCAGGTAGAATGATGAAGACTCTGGCAGAATCCTCTCATTATTCTGATAGTAGAGCGTCCACACAATTATCATTTGAAAAAAAAAAACATACCAATGTGTACACACAGAACTAAAATATAGAAACACACCGACACTACGTTTTGAAAAACGAGTACAAGGATGAGTACTATCTTTTAGCTACTTGTTGATACCAAGTACCCATAAAAGTACTTATGAAATGTCATTCGGCCTAATTCATACTTTGTATGCTAACTGCACATGGAGGCTCTACGTTGTTGTGAACGGCGGCCTCTGTGTCGACGCTACGCACGCCTCCAACATCCTTACGGTCTACCGTGTGCAGAGCGCTGCTCAATGCACGGTAGACTGAAGACCGCGGGACCGAGCTCACTGTTAAATCAGCCTTTAATCACGTTTAGCATGTAGCATCGCTAGTGAGTGAGCCCCGAAACGCTTGCGTGCTGAGCAGCTAACTGCTGGCTCAAAAGGCTGCTGACTAAATACTACTATTGTACAAACTAGTTTTTACCTCTTCATCTTTTGGCAGAACTTAACTGACATTCTGCTCATGTTTATGATTCTAATTAATATTAAAGTATCTCCAAAACATGGTTGATCTCTTGAATACCTGCAGGAGACGACGCATGATGCGTGATGACGACTCGTACTCCCGGCAGTAGTGGACCTGATATCTGATCCTGATATTGGTATTGGTGCATCCCTCTTCACTAGTTGGAGACAACATATGAAGATACTGGCAGAGATTTGAATTAAAAGTATTTAACTATCATAGAAAGAGTTTTAGATTTTTTCAGTAATGGATCAGAAAAAAAAACATCAGAACATCAGAAACCTCTTACGACTGCAGAGTGTAAATTGGTTGGTCTTTTTTATAACCTCAGGCACTTCAGTGAATCCATTAAATAAGGTGGCAATATGACAACACAGATGTAACTTTACATTCTGACAGGTTCAGCTCAGTATTGATCCCGTCAACGCCAGCGTCACTGGAGGATCAGACTCTTCATTTAAATGCAAACATGATGCTTTATGATTTCAGATGAAGCCTCTTTCATGATTTCATTGCAGGACAAATAAATACACATGATGTTTGGATCCTCAGAATGGACAATCTGTGAATGAACGCCAGCCACTCAGTGCTTCTTATACAAATGCTCTTCAGGAATTGAAGGAGCAATTCACTCAGGTTTTAACTTCAAACTTGAAATGGACTTACATAAATACCCGACCTGCAGAGTGCTGGGAACTTCAAAATGAACGACTTCGGTCCCTTTTGTATCATGGTGCTGTTGAATATTTTCTAATTATCCTGGATGTTCCAAAACTGGCTGGTTAAGAACAACAGACCTGAGATAGTTAAGAGTTTACTCAAGTATTTATTAACAAAGAACATTCTCACCACCATGCGGTTCGTCCAGGGCCGGTTGTGTGCTACATCCATGTACATACATACATACATACATACATACATACATACATACATACATACATACGTAAGTACATACATACATACATACATACATACATACATACATACATACATACATACATACATACATACATACATACATACATACATACATACATACATACATACATACATACATACATACATACATACATACATACATACATACATACATACATACATACATACATACATACATACATACATACATACATACATACATACAGAGCTTTGTACAGGAACATATAAGAGGAATCATATTGTTGCTAAACTGAGAGGAATACAAAGTGTGCAAGTGTGCACATTTCATTACTTCATTTTACTGTATCTCCAAATTATACACCCT
>OMNM01030360.1:0-20547 GCA_900302745.1 Parablennius parvicornis | reverse complement strand
GAACCCAGCAAGAGGAATAGAGCGCAGAGTTAAGTGTTGGAGTATTTTTGTGTATTCACCAGATAGGATCAGAAGCCTTTTAAATGTCAGCTTTTGTTTGTGTGCACTTTTTTATTTTTTATTTGCTGCTGCTACAGTGAAAGTGCTGTCGGTGTCTCGGTTCAGTAAAACCCTGTTTATGGCAGATTGGTTCATTTTGTGGTCAGTTGAATGAGCGAGAGAGTAAACAAGTGCGCTGCACAAATGTAACCATATACACTTGTTAACTTTTATATGCGACTCTTGAAAAGGCAAAACAATTTCTTACGTCCTTCAATCCAATTGGATTTTCGATTTTATTTATACAGGATCAAATACAGTGTAACCAACCCAGGGCACTTGTCATTTGAATCAAACATGGAGGACAAAAGCTCAACATATCCACATGAGAGAAACTCAGTTTTGACGAACAGAAAGTCACGCAGAACCAGACTGGGTTGTGGCAGCCATACAGTTGGGGTAAGAGGATAGAAAAGAGTACTTGCAGCCTCATCTCATTGTCTTGTGTACAAATACTTTTAAACAGTGAGGTATTGCAGAATGAATGGCAGGTTTCTTTTGGGAAATGAAAAGCAGCACATGCTTGTATGTCTACAGGTTTTTTTTTCTTTATGAAATCTATCAAGTTCTCCCAATATTGCTTGTCCCTGGTCTCCATGTTGATGTTGATGGATCACCTCTCTTCCTCCTGCTCATTAATTTCATCACCTTATCGCCCACACCACTTCATTTGACCAAAAGGTAATAATAAATCCCTCATCCATTATCCTTTAACTGAGGCAGCCATGCGGAAATACTTAATAAGAGGCAACAAATTGAACTTCAATCACCTCGAGGATGCACAGCGCATTAAACACAACACGCAAATGTGCTTATACCACTCATCACATGCTATTTATGTCCCTTTTTTCCACAACTAAACTCGACACAATTGACAATCAAATTATATCTTTTGCATATTTTCTGACAAATAAGGATCTGGGATAACCGGCAGTGGCTTCTCTTCAACTCGGGCATCTTATCAGCACCAGAACACGCTCGCACTCAGCCTGCTGGGCTGCGAAGGCAACAGAGAGCCTCATCTATCTTGAAACGTATAGCTGATAGTTTGGACCCTTAACGCTTTTCTTTAATCCAGAGCACTTTCAATTAAATTTCATCTGTGTGGCAGTGTTCTTCCATTTGGCTTCACCTGCGTTTCTGAAGAGGCTAAGCTGGGCAAATGGAGGCTGGGTTTCTAAGAGGGTGATGGAGAGGGTTCACTGGCACAGATTCACTGGTGACAGTTTCTGCTGGTGTGTGTGGTTACACACCGTAGCCACAGTCACCCGGCGCCTCTTCATGTGTCCCTCTTCATTCTGCACTCTTTTGGGCATCTGACAGAGACAAACGACGGTGCTTCAGAAATGAGCAGCAGCCCCGCCGCACAAACAGGTTGAAAGAGGAGGAGGAATGAAAGATTGAGGGGGAGAGACTGAGAGCGAGAGCATCGCAATCAAGACTAGTTCCTTTGTTTTCTGTTTGGCTGTGTCCTCTGGCGTGACGCTTTGAAATTGATCTTCAGGCGCACCGGACCTGAATCTGTGGATATTGTTTGCTTTGAAATGTTGCATCAATAAAACTGCTTCTTTCTCATATAGTCAGTGATGCAAAAGCTCCCTGGATGTTAGATTTTTTTGCAATATAATACCCAATGTTATTAATATTAAAACTTCTCAATCATTGGTGTTCACACTGTAAAATATAAAGACTGGTAGAGTGTTATATTTATATATCAATAGATTCATATAGATATATTGTTTTCCTTCTCTCTCTGCTACTGTAGCGGTGCCATCTCTTTGAGCCTGACTGGTCCACTTCCCCCATTACTATATATCAAAGAGCAAGCTGGTGCAGCCATAACTCCAGTGTGGACAATAACCTCAACACCACTGTAATTTGTCCAGACGTGGTCAGAACAGCGAGAGCATTACGGCACGGATAGTTTGTCACGCTCGTTGTCACCCACTCAGCTTTTTCATCTGCAAGGGAAAAGGGCGCTGCCGATAGGGACGATGATCTCGAGAGCGTAGAGTGCCATTTACAGAGTTTCAGGAGATTCATTGGTCCGGGGGAAAATATGATATCTGGCAGCCTCGGCTGCTGTCATATCTCTCTGTGGAATCAGGGACAGCAGCTTCATCAGTCCAGCGCGGGGCATCCATCCAGAGGCCTGTGGGTGGACTCCCGAGGATGAAATGAGTCAACAACCCCCTTTTGGGGGTGAAAGGTCACACAGCAAGCACTCACTCATTATACACCTGCAGACAGGAATTTCAGTTTTGATCAGACGATAGGAGAGAGGAAAGAATAGAAAATAAGATTACTGTCTTTGTGGTTAGAGGTGACAAGTGTAGGGTTTTCCTGCGAGTTGAGACATCTTTGTTTAGACATCATAGAAAATCAGCCTATTTTCTTAATGACATGACATTCCTCAGCCAGCAAGCGTAATCACAAACTCACAGTTCTTGTTTTGAATACACAATTTTTTAAATCACCACTCACAAAACACATTTATTGTGTTTAAAATCCGTGCCTTTCCAAAACAGCAGGAATTTTTGATGTCATGAGTTCATAAAGGGGCTTGTGTTTTTTGGGCATTGACCTCATTCTAGAAATCCTTCATGAATTCCAGTTCTCAATATAATCTATTGTTGATTGCTTTATTCTGCCTTGCAATGACGTTCATGTGGCAATAGTATGAAGATGTTGTGTACTGATGGTGATATTGTAAGAAGGTCCTATTTTTAAAATGTGTGTTACTGTATAAACTCACTTCACACACTTCTATTTTGGATTCAGTGAAGGGAAACGTTACCCTGGTACTACTTTTTTTTTTTGCAAAGCTTTCTCTCCGTGATCAACATGGGTGTTGTTGGTCTTGTGGTCGGCTACAGGCTGACACAGGCTGGTACAGTCGTCTCAAGCTGCACTAAGGATGATGGGAGGCCGTTGGATGCCGCCCCAGCTAGCTTCTCTAAGCCACTAATCCACATTTAATTGAACTCCAGAGACTTTGAAGTGAGTCTGCGATGCAGGCAGGTCTTATTCCTCTGAGAGACAGCGACGGAGAGGCTGTCCTCAGCTTAAGGCCTCAGCTGGTCCTCTCTGCTGTCCCATGCTTTTAATGAGCTCCTTTAACTTAACACTAGATCTGGCTTGCTGGCTCACATTTGAATATGTTTGATTAATAACATGCCTTCAAACCGCACTGTCACAACCTAAAATGTCCCTCTTTACCTTTCTACCACGTCCCTGCACGCCTCCCTCCCACCTTCCTGTCATTGGAAGCCTTTGAAAGGAAGCGTGGATGGTGAAACAAAAGTCTAGTTAACAAAGCGGTTTTAGGTAACCTAAACGCTGGATTAGTCGGAGCATGATTCACCGGGGCAGGGCTAAGCATCTGGGTCTGTCAGGCTCTGTGACAATCATCAGAACAAGTCACTCCGACAGCCGCCGCAACCTCCAGGGGGACAGATTAAGCTTGTTCATCGAAGCATTTTCCAGCGTGGGGCATGGTAAAATAATATTGTTTGACCTCTGTGTCACTTCCCTCTATGGAAATACAGAACGTAGTCTTAATCAGATGTTTAGCATAAAGTAGCCTCTTAACCGTGTCAATGTCACGGCCAAATATTGCTTGGCATCAGAACAGATGATCCTTTAGTGAACTGGACGTTTCCGTCACTGCTTCCAGCTCCACAGCACCTATTCTCTTGCTAAAGGGATCTCTTTTTCATTGAGGCTGATCAATATAAAACATTAATCATGCTGTTGAGCCCGTTGTCCCATCATGGTGTGAAAAATGAGCTAACCTGGCCTTCTGTCTGCTCTTCCTCCACTTCTCTCTCTTTTCCTTTAGACCCTCCTGTATTTTCTACTTTGTTTTTGGATTTTTGCTCCTCTCACTCTTTTATTATTTTATTCCTGTTCATTGGTTTCCTTTTTTCTTGTCCTTTTTTCCAGATTCTCGCCTACACAGAAGGCCTTCATGGAAAATGGCTGTTCACGGAGATCCGGGCTATTTTCTCCAGACGTTACCTGCTGCAGAATACAGCTCTGGAAGTCTTCATGGCCAACAGGAGTAAGACAGTACCCTAAATGAGCTTCATGTGACCAGTCGAACCGTCGTATTGTAACCTTGATCGTCATCAACAATTACTTTTAATGGCTTTTATCAAATATCATGACCTGATTGGTGATATTTTTGGGTTGATGGAAGTATTGTTGTTTAGTAGTTGATCTAACCTTTTGTGTGTTTTTGTTCTGCAGCAGCCATCATGTTCAACTTCCCAGATGCCGCCACAGTCAAGAAGGTGGTTCACAGTCTTCCTCGTGTTGGCGTGGGCACGAACTTTGGCCTTCCACAGACCAGGTTAGACATTCCACATTCAACTGCATTTTATGCAATACAACAGTTGGGTCCAATGCAATGCAGTTTTGTGTGTTATAGATACAATTCATGCTTGCGGTGATCTACTAATTGACCAAAAACCAAATGCAAAACGGGAATCTTTATTTTTTTTGCTCTGATGTGTCGACATGTGACCTCTCCATCTCTCGTCCTCACCTCCCAAACCTAATTGTTTTTACACAAACACGATCTCGTTCATTTATTTATTTCCATCAGTGTGAAGAAAATAGTTGCTTGTAAGCCTGCAGGGCACACACCCCTCCCCCAACCTCCCTCACATTGGTTCTGCTCTGCAGCCATGCAGCACTGAAGCCGCCTCGATACAGGATGTTGTCACTGCAAGATCCTGAAGATATACGAAAGAGGAGTGAAAGTTGTGTGTTAGAAGGCTTATAATGACGTGTGGTGAATTCAGATTCTAGAAAAGATGATGGTAAAGATATTTAAAATTCTGAACAAGACTAAAAGGTGCAAACAAAAGCCTGACGTTTTATGATTCATGCCTCTGTGTGTCTAGAAAGTTAATTCAGCGTCATTCTTCACAATCTGTGTATACTTTAATAGGTTGGTGCTGCTTGGTGAAATTGGTCAATTTTTTAATCTGTTCATGTGACAAAATCATCATCACAAAAACATTTTGGCAATACTAAAACTTTAAACCTCAGAGAATAGGATTTGAAGCTGTGTATTCGAAGTTTGATTATATAATTCACATGGTCCAAATGATAAATGATGTGTGTTTGTGTTGGACTCGCCAATCAACATAGTTTCCTATACAGTCCCATTCCAATACAGCAAATATAACAGTAAAATATACATCTAAATATCTAACAATAGTCTCCATAAAGTAACCTGGCCTACAATGCAAAAGAAAAAAAAGAAAACTGCATCATTTTAGTTCTCAGGAATTTTCTTCTCTTTTCGAATTAAATAAATACCTAAACCAGCAAAGAATGTTTATTAAAGTACAGTGACGCTTTGTGATCCTGTTCCTTGTAGTGGAAAGTGTATTCTGGAAAGTCGTACTTTCACCTTTTGACAGGGCCTAATGGCTGTAATCTGGCACTCTGACATTGATTAATTCCATCATTTTCCTTTGTTTTAATTGGATTGGGGGGGTGTCATTTGGTTTTTTTTGTCCTTCGGCTTCCATCATGCTCGGGGGCTTTCTGTGCGCACATGAGTGTACGCACACACATGCAAATAATGGTATTCAACCCAATTTATTGTGCATTTGTCTTCTTAATTAGGACGACAGGAAGTTCAGTAAATTTTTCATAGGGTGACATTTGTATTTGAAATGTTTAGGTCTTTGTAGTCTGCTTTTCTTGTAATGTGATGACCCCATTTGAGCTGGTTTACTCGCCCAATCTGTCAGTTCTCACCTCAATGAGAAACTGCTGAACAACTACAAATCACTTATATTTTTCTCGTTTTCTTTGTAGACGTATTTCTTTAGCCACACCAAAGCAGCTTTTCAAGGCTTCCAACATGACCCAACGCTGGCAGCGTCGTGAGATATCCAACTTTGAGTACTTGATGTTTCTCAACACCATCGCCGGTGAGGACCTGTGTCATTAGCAGCATTAAGAAATCATTATTATCACTTTATTTCTCAATGGAATTTTTCTCGTTGTCTTCCAGGCCGCACCTTCAACGACCTCAACCAGTACCCAGTCTTCCCCTGGGTCATCACCAACTACGACGCAGAGGAACTTGACCTCACTCTGCCCAGCAACTATAGGGATCTGTCCAAGGTGAGGCGCGAGAAGCACACACACACTCGCCTCCTCTGTTACTTTGATTGATTTTGTTCTCAATCCCAAAGAATGGCACAAGTGTGATGTAAAGAACCAGTAAACGTGTGTGATTGTGTTGGTGTGTCTACTTCCTAAAGTCCATTTAGTTGCTGTGTAATTGCCATTGATCATAGTTTAGTGAAGCGGCTCTTTAATCACTGCAGGCTGATTGCCATCTCTACACAGGTGTAGTGCATTTCCTTTCATTCACTGGCTCTGGTGCTACGGCTGTTTCAGGCTCAGAAGAAAAGATAAAGCTGCTGCCTCCTCCTAAAAAATCTGCATTGGATATTTCAGCAATGTAATTGCAACCATCATGAGCTATTCTGATAGAGTTTGAAAAATCACACAATTACTGTGTCACTTCCACAGCACATAGTCACTAGTTATCAAAGTGAACAACAAAGAAAAAACAGGAAGTAGTTTAAACAACTGACACGACAATGGGGTCACTGAAATCTGGACTGTGACGCTCATGCTGATGTCAGCTGGTAACCATCCATCGACCCACAGAAACCCATTTGCTACAAACATGTGCAGCAGGATGAAGAGCAGATTTTGACAGTGTGCAGACTCAAACTTGCATTAGTGGTCATAAATATTTGTAAATAAACAGACTGTCACAGAGCCTGCTGTACCTGAATGTGCTGCCATGTTATTTCTTACTTTTATTGAATTAAAATAAAAGAGGGACATTTAACAAATTAGAATAGAACGAGGCATTTAAAGTTTCCCCGTAGTTTTTTCAAACAGTTAAGCGTTCATATATTGACAATGATAAATGACAATAAAAAATTATAAAAAAAGCGTGTAACATTAGATGTCATTAGTGAGGAAATCATGAATTTTTATCTTGTCGTTTCGATGTGCCTGACTATCCATTCATTTTCACATGTTCATAAACCAGCAAATACATTAAAAATAGTAGAAAAATCCGGACAATTTCCCAGTACTGCAGGTGAAATACATTACAGATAATGTGCATGATTAGTTGTTAAACTTTGTTGGTTCATTCAGTCCTGACCTGCCGCAGTTACAGCAGATTTAAACCCCCCTCATGTCCGGAGTCTACAGCTCCCAGTTTCACCTTTAACTATCATATTCTGTTCATAAATTGAAGTTTGTAATTGAATTCTTTCAAGTTTGACCTTCCACAACACTCCAGGAAATAAAGTAATACTCCCTGGTAGCTCCAGGCATCAAGCGATTGTGCTTTAAAACAATGAAAGCTGCCCAGAGTTGCACTGTGCCACATAAATACACACACACTCATGCTCCCGAAACCGTCTTAAGGATTCTCCCACGTATTGTAAGTAGACACGCAATTATTTACTCACTTTAACTCCCTCGCTTTTGCACGTATGCGCAGGCAGACAAAAAGCCAAGAAACACACTCCTTGAGTTGCATTCCCGTTGGTGGGAGGACGGAGGATTAGTTTTACAGTGAGAAGATTGAGCGGCTGTCGAGCAGCAGGAGGCAAAATGACTGAGTAAATCAACATGGAAACAAAAATGATGGCGTTAATGGACAGGAGATATGCTGGAGAAAAGATCTTTATAGAGTTGCTCTTAGGAGCATTTGTTGAGATGCAGAGGGGGAGGTACTTATCGAGAGAAAGAACGGTACGAATTACAGTCAGTTCAGCACCTCTGCATTCAGAAAGAAAAAAGCAAATTGAGTCTTTTGTGTTTCGAGGCTCAGCTACAGGCGGGCATTGCACATTTTCTCAGGGAATAATTTTGATAATGAGTGTCATTGTTTTGTGCTACATATTGTTGCTATTCAATCAAACATTTTAATTTAAGGATAAGTTAAAGTGACTGTACTCTGTTGAGATGATATACAAGCCAGCAGGTCTACGATGGGAGTACATCCGTGAGCTTTAGCACACTGTCTACTGTCTGCTGGACACCGAGTACTCGCACGTCTTTGGGTGACATTAAGTTGGCTACATCTTGTTGTCTTGCTTTTTGTTTCCTCCATTCATACATCTTCTATATCGCTTTATCATCTGGGCAGTGTAAAATCAAAAATCTGTGAAATGCCTTCCACTTACGTTTGTGGTCAATTAGCTAGCCATAATAAACTCGTCTAAATTAAATCCTCTGTAGTGACGTAATGTGAGCAATGTGGTAGTTTTGAGATTTTGAACTTACAATCTATCTGGACTGTGTGTTTACACACAAGTAACTAGATAATGCAATTTTACTTGTGTGGATGTTCTATATGGAAAAGTGAGCAAGTTAAACCTGGTGATTTACTTTTATGATATAAAGTGGAAGATTTAAATTTTTGGCTCATTTCTGACTTGTTGAAACTATTGGACAAAAGCCAAATTGTCAAAATTTTTTATATAGTGTAGCAACTATTACAACAGTTCAAGGCACTTTGAGGTGTATAAAACACAAAGAATAAGCCGATTCCACATGAGCATGCATAAGCCGCACTGGCAAGGACAAACTGTCTCTAATGGGTTTGTGGTGTGTTAATGCGAATCGAAACTAACATTAAATCCTTAGAAAATGTAGCTGTTTATTGAAACCAGTAATTGTGTCACATTTTATTTCGGGACTTATTTTTTATGGTTGTGGCTTTGCTATGGCAAATCTTTTAAACAAAAAACAATCATTAAAGTCCATTAAATTGGTATTTAAAGCAGGGAAGTGAAGAAATGAGGAATAACATAGTTTTCTTGCACAAATGCCATCGTTATGAAACAGAAGTGAACCATCCTCCCACACTTCAATTCCTTCACACTACCCTGTCACACACTTTCAAACACCCCAGCAGTCAACACCTTGTCCCCGAGGTTCTCCCAGGTCCTCCTTTCACTTTCGATCTGCTCCTCCGTGTCTCTGTTTTCATCCCTCCCAATGTAATTTCTCCCCCCACCTCTGTGTAAAGGTGCATAATTTCTCTGTTTATCCGGCATGATGTTGCCCAGTCGGCTGCAGTGTGACAGTTGTACTTGCCCCGCCGAGCTACACACACAGACTCACGCAAACACACAAGCCATCAGCCCTCCTTTTGGTTTCCCAGCTCATTTCTGCTTCCTGCTCTTCTCTCTGACGCTGCCATTGAGCTTGGACAGCTCGGCCTCTGTGCTCAGTCAAGCTTCGCAGCCCTCGGGGACTAAGTGAATGAAGGCCAGTTGGGTAAAAGGAGGAGAAACAGAAAGACAATCAGAGAGCAAAGAAAGGAGGTGGGCAGTGTGTAAAAGAAGAACAACATCATTTGCCGTCCACTTCTTTCTCTCTGAAGAGCGGAGGGAGAGAAAGAGACGGGAGGGAGCCCGGCTCAATCTTTATTACATCTGTTTTATTCATGTTGTTGACACGCCTGTGATATCAGTGTATGACTACTGGACCGTGTCAGACGGCAGTGTCTGGAAAAGGGCAAAGCTGCACTGTGCAGCCCCCTGAAGACAACCCCCACTCTGCAGTTCTGCACCTACAGTCATTTGTGTGCTGCGTTTCTTTTCTTCGCAGCCCTAATGCTTTGTGACCTTCAGTTAGTTCTGTGCCGTGTGCGTCTGCATCGTTCCTCGCCTTGCTTTGGTTTTCTTTCCTCTCTTCTTTTGTGCCCTCCTCATTGTTTCACTCTGCCTCTGTTTGCCCGTCTTTCTTTCTCATCCTCCACATCTCTCTTATCCCCCTCTTATGTCATGTTGGCTGTTGTCTCCTGTAGAAACAGGTCATCTGCGAAGCCTCCGGTGACATTGAGAAGCCAAATTGCCACGTGTGTGTGTGTGTGTGTGTGTGTGTCACCCACTGTCATCATTCCCAGCACAACAGAGGCCACACAGAATTTATGTTCCCTGCTACCAGAGCCATTCTGACCCCAGGGACTTTCTTATCATAAACTCTAACCTCAACCTGACATCAAACGCCGACCCCCGAGATAACATTGTAGTCACGATAAGGACTCACCCCAACTGACTGCAAGTGTTGTAACATTTCAGTTTTTTTTTCTGTCTACCCCTTTGTACACCCTACTTCTGCACAATGTCAAAAATCTCCCTACAAAAACACACGTGTCTCCTGTGAATAAATAGTGAAGTAAATTAGTCAGCGCCTGCACACATTTCCAACAAGAGATGGATTTAACCGAAAACAGGGCAACATAAGATCAATTTACGTTCATATTTTGAATTTAACAAGGTAAAGTTTCTCAGTTAAGTCCTTTAAGAGCTTAGATGTCCAGGCTGAAAAGATCCCTTCTAGTCTTGAAGGGAAACAAAAAATAAACCATCATGTTGT
The DNA here is from genome assembly GCA_900302745.1 of Parablennius parvicornis. Taxonomy (NCBI): domain Eukaryota; kingdom Metazoa; phylum Chordata; class Actinopteri; order Blenniiformes; family Blenniidae; genus Parablennius; species Parablennius parvicornis. Next base: position 9,996 of record OMNM01030360.1, on the reverse strand, counting down.
TTCACTTTGAATGAAGCAAAACAAACAACTGAAAGAATTCATCCATTACGTAGTCTACATTTACATAGCAACAGAAATAGCGAAGACTTATCGAGCGCTCCCTGTACCTCCTGTCCTATAACCTGCTTCTCACAGCCAGATCAGCTAATGGTGTATTGATCTCGCCATACGCGCCCCATATGTTTATCCCCCAGGCCCTCTGCACCATTTTCACTGTTTAAATAGGACATTATACATAAACACTCTTTTCAAAAGGCTCTTGTGATTTATGACTCAAAGCCCCGGTGATGCTCAGATCGTCAGTAAGCCATTAAACTTCATCACCGGTGACCCATTATTGTTTTAAAAGCAAAGTACCAGAGGATAATGTTCTTATAATAGTTCTCAGGAAGATGCTTATTGTTCCTTAAGGGTGTATTTCCCCCTGTTATGCATACACACATTTTTGTTTGTGTTTTCAAGCTGATGACAATTCCAGTAGAAACTTAAAACTATGAAACAAAATTGGTCTTGAGGGCATTTTTGTACGCGTAGTGCACAAACACCATTAGCTTTGATTTTGATTATAGTTTAATGTTTATATGCACTCTCCCTTGACAAGGTGCAGCCCTGAATTTGAATAAAACTGGCTGTTTTTTGTGATTAATATAAATCTTTGCTACAGACTGTGTTCCTGCTCAGTATTGTGCCGTTTGAGCGCCACTATAGTGTAATCACTTTGAACAATAGTGGAGAATTTATAAAGGATATATGGTCTTCTAGGCAGGTGTGGGTAAAAGTGCCACACATCCATGATCTAATAGGTTTCAAATCTTTTCTGCAACAGAGGACACTAACCCCAAACAGCCGACCTCAGCAAGAACAGTCTTCAGCTTAAAGAAGAGCAGCGGGTCCTGGAAGTGATGGTGTTTCCCCCCCACGGAGGGGAAAGAGTGATTTAATGAAGCATACGTCCACGATTCATTGTTCAGTCTTCAAGATGTTTTTGAAAAAATGCTTGTACAGTCCCTTCAAAAGCTGTGTATATACTGAGAAGAGAAAAATGCCATTCTTTGGTGGAAAAAAAAACCAAACAAAAAAGCGTCTTTTCTATTGCTTTGTTTTGCATGTTAACACAGCGTTGTATTGGTCTCCAGCTCTCCCTAAATGTAAGTTAAAACAAAATAAAATGAAGGCAGGATTACATTTTTTTTTTTTTTTGTTGCACTTAATCGATTCAATTCAAATAAATAAAGAATAGTCCTTGAGTAATTTTCAGGCGCTTACCAATCCACAGCATGTTTTTGGTGCAGCTCACTCCTCGGTCTAATTAAAACTTGAAGATTGGCTCATTTGTCTCAGAGCTCATCAGAGTGCTATTCCGCGCCATAACATATTAGGCCAATCTGTGGCGGTACGGCAGCAGGCCCTCCATCAGCACACTGCCAGGCATCCGGCTCTGATGTACGGCACCGTCACCGCCGCTCTGTCGTAGCTACTGTAAGCCGAGAGTGCAGCCCCACGGTAATTTACAGCAGTAAACAATGTCGGCTCGGGCAAACCAACAGCCCCCACATGCACTCACACACAATTCTCCCTCTCTCTCTTTGTCACTGTGGCACTTTCAGTCTTTTTTTTTTATTTTTTTTATTTTATATGCCTCCTCTCCCTTTTCTTTTTTTAATGAGCCGACTGTTATTAGGGCTATAAATCAGAGCAATGGGTGTGATGTATAATTCACAGTGTGTACTCACCCACCCCAGTGGCCCTGAGGAAGCCCACAGTGTATCACTGTCAACACAGAGCTGCACAGTGCGGTGGCACGAGGCATCGAGTGTGTGTAAATGCACACACAGGCTGAAGAGAATTTTAACAAAATACATTCAGAATAAATGCGCACAATAAGCAGATAATGCAGCCACGACTGCGCAGTGTGTGCGTCACGCCCACTGCATGTACACAAGCATGCTCCATTACACCCACACAAAACAGTAGCCGTAGCACAGATCGATATCAAAGACTTGCCCCGGATGAGTCTCGCTGTGACAGGCGCACTATGATATGAAAGAGATTCAATTGATCCACGCCCTACTAGGCCCGCATCCTCAAAAGGCCATCATTCCATTACCATTGATCCGCTGTGAGTGTGTGTGTGTGTGTGTGTGGATGTCCACGACTGTGAGTGTGAGACACAGAGATGACGAGGAGGGTTTGAGGGATTAAGGCGCAGCCACCGGAAGACTAATAAAAATTGAACCAGCCTGAAAGTGATTTCTATAAATGAGTATTTAAATGATAGCTGAGTGGCACTGCGTTATTGGTTCTTCAAGAGCGATGGAAAATTAATGCAACTTAACCATTTTTCCGGCCTTCAAAGAAGACTGGTGACCACTGTATTAGTTACAGATTAATAAAAGCAGAAATTAAAGGAACCCTCTGCCGTGCTACTGATATTCCTAGTAGGCACTCTTTCATTGGAGCACATTACTTTCCTTTGACAGACTACAGCTGCAGGGGCTCCGTTTCACAGCCTCTAAAAAGCACTCTGTGGGAAAGGATTGATTTCTGTCTGAAGGGAAACATCATCTAATATTCATTTGAGATTGCACAATGGTTACGAGCTTCATTTGCCTTGCAACTGTTGTGCTGCAAAGAGAGAAGCCCCCGCATGTATTCACAGTAAAATTCACTACTTTAATCTCACATGGTCTCCTCTTTATTTCTGTAGATGCTTTTAACATATTTGATAACAATCTTTTCATTGATGTTTCTTTCTAGCCCATTGGTGCTCTGAATCCCAAGAGGGCGGCCTTCTTTTCAGACCGGTACGAGTCCTGGGAGGATGATCAGGTGCCAAAATTTCATTATGGCACCCACTACTCCACCTCCAGCTTCACCCTGATGTGGCTGCTACGCATCGTAAGTGCAGTGCATATACATTTTTTCCAAAAGACACTATCAGTTTTAGTGTTTCTGCTGGCTTTGCAGGAACTTTCAGTTTTTTTTTTTTTCTATTTCCACTGTTAAAATAAAAATTCATAAAATCTTGGGGGAAAGAAGTCATATGTATTGAAAGACCTGCAGGCTCCAAGTTACGTCACACGCATGATTTCTTTTGACCACACTTTTACTTAAACGTGTTTTCATGCATAGAAATATTTATTTATTGTTTGTTTTGTGTGGTTTTTTTGTGGGAGTAGTGTGTAGTAGTGACTGCTTCAGCGCAATCAATCTGTTGTTGTCACACTGTTGCTGTAAACGGATAAAATCAATATCAAACGAAGAGTTAATATTGTGCTTTCAATTGTGATCAGAGATTTTGGAGCTTAAAATCATCACATCAGAGGCTGAGATGTGTTCAGATGATGCTGAACGCTAAGACAGTCATGCTTGGAGCTGAGATAAATAATGAGAAATAATACTATTTGATTTTGTAATAACTAGAAATCACAAGAGAATACTCCTACCGCATAAGGTTAATGTTACTGTTGCACATTACTTTTATTTGCACAAAGTATCAAATTGCTGTTGTAATTACAGGCTAGATTCATTTTTATCAGATCAGGAAAGACATCAATGGCATTGCACATCACTTGCAGGCATATTATGTTCAAAAAAAGAAATAAATAAATGTCTGACATTCTTCCCCCTCAACACATTTAAACAAACTGGTTCCCAGCCTTTGTATTTGGCTGCATACATGCAGTGTATATTTTGCCAGGGAGCTCTTTCTACACCTTTTGTTGAATGGATGCCATCAATCTTGCCGTACTGCACTCAGGGGAAAGGGAGGTTACGAAGTTTCTCCAACGTGCAGTTTTCTGCTGTTATTGTCCCAGTAGCTCACCGTCTCAGTGACTCCCAGTAGGTTTACCACATTGATCCCTGCACATCATTAGCCAGCTTATTGTAAAGCCTCTTTGCCAGGAATGCTCACTTGTAACGCTGATGTAACGCTCAACGGTAAGATCAGAGATAAATGAAAAATATGAATTGTGAATGTGGATTTCTAAGCCTTTTAGAGGATTTTATAGTGCTTGTAATCCTGTTTTGTTGTATAAACTGCTTGTTGATGTGGTGCTCTGCCACTGCTTTACAGGAGAGAAAAAAAGGAGTTTACGTCATCTCAGGTCGAACTTAATTAGCTCCCTGCAATATGAGTTGATGGCTTTAGTGCAGCATATTGTGTTCATGTCATTTGGGGGCTATTGCATCACAGAGACAGCTATTGATCTGTTCTAACAAGATTATACACGATTAGAAAAGCATCAGCAGCACAAGTGTATTGACTTCAGTAGCTCACTGGGAATATTGCCGTTTCTCATGTTCATTTTTAGCGTCCCAGCTGTCGGAGGTCGTAGATTTTGCCTCAGATCTGATGACTGAAGTGCTGTATTGAAACTTCAGCAGGAGACCTTTTGACCTCTTTGTTTTTATTGCAGAACAAGCAACCACAACTGACTGTTACCTAATGTAGTAGTTAGCTCTTTGAGTCACATTCATCGCCTTGTTTTTCCGATCGTTTACAGGAACCTTTCACTACCTTCTTCCTCAACTTCCAAGGAGGGAAGTTTGACCATGCTGACCGCACCTTCTCCTCCGTGTCCAGGGCCTGGAGGAACTGCCAGAGAGACACATCTGATGTTAAGGTACGATCCACCCTTGAACATGCACTCAATACTTTCCATGAAAGGAGTGAGCACTGCAGGAGAATAAATCCCTATCTGGCATTCTTATTGACAGAGAAGAAAAGGTTCAAAAAGAGTAATGTCCAGTCACTACCAATCATTGTCTCTATGCAATGAAAGCTTCCTGGTCTTCTGATCAAAGCGTCACACTAATCCTCATCTGTCCCAGCCGTCTGTCTCAGATTCAGCCAGCTATAACGTGGACTTGAATGCTTGCCCGATGGGCCCCCAAAACTCTGCTGAGCTGTTGGATCTGCCCTGCAACAGCACAGGTCATTCTCATACTGAGGGCCTTCCAATCCCCCAGCGCACACTTTAACTGCACTCCTAAAACATTTACAACTACAGTCAGACATTCTCTGTCAAAGCCCAGTTTTGCTTGCTCTCCTGGCACTGGGTCACTAGGTGGGGGAACAGCAGTGGTGTTGGGGGTTTTGACGCTTGATTGCGTTTAACCCCCCACACACACACACACACACAGCACTCCGATAAAACATATGGATTGTGTTACCGTGTAGCTGGCCAATGCTTGATTGCAAAAGTCCAACAACAGCCCTCGTTTGCTCTCTCAGTCTAGACCTGTCAATGTGGATCAAACTGTGAGGCCTCAACTACAGATCAAAATAAAGGCGAAATCTGGACCCCATCACTTTGTTACCATGTTTAGTGGGAATTCTTTAGCATATGTTGAATGAGAGTTCACCGACTTTATCCACTTGGATGCACATATTCATGTTGTTAGCAATAGAGGAATTAGAGTAGAGATGTATCAATTTAGTATGCTAAGTACACCATTTAGCTTTAGCATTGGGCTATTGATAGCAGCCCTGTGCCCCTGCCAGAGGGCAAAAGCCCCTGTGTTTTCATACGCCACTGGTAAAGAAGGGGTGATAATAGTTACAACACCCAGATTCAATGTGTCTCTAGCCTGGGTGACGCTAGGCTGACCTCTCGTCCCCAATCCCCTGACCCCCAGCCACAGCCCAAAGGCATCACAAGGGGAAACAGAAGAGAAGAGGGTTTAGAGGTAGCAACAGTGGAAGTGTAGCTGAAGAGCCCAGAGGCCAAAGCCCCTTCCAGTGACCCATGACAGGACAGGATTGGGGATCAGAGGGGCTGGCCTCTGACCAGGCTGGAGCAAAGGGGCCACTGCACATAATGGTCCGTGCACGGTTGGCCTGAGTGTTGGGAAGCGAAGCCCTGCAGGTTTTGTTGGTGTGTGTGCGCGCGCTTGCATTTATACTCCTGCCTCCTCCTCAAATTTACAGCAGGGTGCAGTCAGTGAACCTGGGTGAGCAGGAGGTCTCGTTAAGAGGCTGACCTTTTAGTTTCAGGTCAGGTTTTGTGGAGTGAAGAGATTTCAGAAGTGAGGAAGTGCCGTGTTGTTTTAAACCTGTGTGTTTGCTTGCTCATTTGATTGGATGTTTTCACCCCCATAATGAGAAGTATGTGTATATAATTGCTAGTCCTTCATATGCTTTTAAAAAGGAAAGAAACATTCAATTCTTTGCATTTGTATGATTCACAGCGGTATGTTAGCTTGCTGATGGATGGAATCTGTTTATATTGTATGTTTGGCTTTAACAAATCAACAAAATCTTTGTGTGAAAACCTTCAGTATTGCAGTTTTACCGCTCATGTGTTTGTCCTACTGCATCATAAGAATTAAGCAATGCTTTGTGTTGTAAAGTGTGTGTCAAAACATCAGGATCACATTTAGTTTTCAGTTAAATGTCAACAATTTCGAACACATTATACATTTCACGCTCCACTTTCCTTTTATTATTTGCATGAAGCAAGAAAAAGCGATGCCACCCTGTGTCTGATTGTGTTATATTTTGGGAGACGGGCCCACAACAATAACACTCCAGCAAAAGTCTGCGGCCCGCTGATTCATCTACATGTTTTTAAGCTTAGTCCTAATGTTTATACTCGTTGTGGCAAGTTACGCTTGGGTTAGACTGATGAATGGCTAAACATATGAGGTTACGTCTCCTGTCATAAGCGTATTTCTTTTCATCATCCTGCAGATTGAAAGCTTGTTGTGTTGTTTGTGACAGCCAAATAAAATCGTCGTAGTCGGTAAAAACTCTGGCTGACTTTTCCTCTCTTATTGCAGACGCAGGGAAATCAAGAAGAAAATCTTTTTTTTTTTTTTTTTAGCTAACTTGTTTCCCCCCTTTTTTTTTTACTGTGTATAAATACAAAGACATACACTTGGAGCACACACTATGAATGAGTTTTTGCTTTGTCGAGGGAGGCAGCAAGTACATGATATGTAATTGAAATGAATAATAATCATACCATTCAAGCAGCAATAGAAACCAAAGCTGGAACTTCAGAATATTAATAAGAATATTAATACCTCTTAATATAATCTGAACTGTTCTTAATGCTAGTATTTTATTCACATTGCTCCCAATTCTCTCGTCATCACACCTTCCTCTTTTAAACATTATTATGCTACCCAAACCAAAACCCATGCCATCTGTTGCTTGAAGAATGTGACTTTGATTAAACTTTTTGTTTGCACTGTGTTATTTTACTGATGTCATTGTGTTGTGGCTGTTCAGGAGCTGATTCCAGAGTTCTACTTTCTACCCGAGATGTTCGTCAACGCCAACAGTTACAACCTCGGGGTGATGGAGGACGGCACCGTGGTCTCAGATGTTGATCTGCCACCTTGGGCTAAAACCCCAGAGGAGTTTGTGCGCATCAATCGACTGGTAAGATGACAATGAAAGTTTGAATGTATCCTCCTAAAGCAGACAGGAGGACTCACAATAATTCCCGACAAATTCACAACTTTAAATCAATTTAAATCTCACAATAAGAGGGTTAAGCATTCATAAATGGTTTGGGAAGAGTGGAAAAACTTTCTCTATATTTCAGCTCCTGCAGTTGCATCAAACAGTCTATAGGTGTGATTAAAGTAGAATTTACATATACATTCTAAGCTGATAATAGTTTTAAATGATTTGTTTTTTTGTACTCATTCATGCCCACACTTAATTTTTCCTGCCTGATCAATTGAAGTGAGAGAATCCTTCAAGCTTGGGTAGATCTACTAATTCAAGGAGACAGTGTTATTTCCTGACCGTCTCACAGCTCTTCCTGTTACCTGAGCCCCACACTCCTCCAACACGCCCCCCCGCTCTCAGATTTCTCAGGAGGCAAAGTGATCCAGCCTCATATCCCTATCCCCCTCACCATCTTTCTCTCTTTTTCTCGCTCCCTCTGCTCACACATCTGGCGCACGCTGGCGTGTGAAATTGCAACTGTGCCTCTCTGCAGTGAAATTATGCAGTATCCTCTTTCTGATCTCTACTTCCTGTCCACTTGGCCCAAAGCAGAAATATGCCTTGTGTAAATTTGTGTCGGATGTTGTCAGGCTTGCTGCCGCATTATCAGTATAGTTGGTTACTCCAAGAAACGCACACACTCGGAAAGATGGGGAGTTTAAAGTCACACGAAAGATTAGATTACCTTGCTCTCCTCCAAAGGGTCAAAAACATGTTAGATAGGGTTTCAGTTTTCTGTTGTGTTTCGATGATTTTCTTATTATTTGTCCTTTTGAAGTCCTTCATCCTCTTTAATTTTTAACCTTATAAAGTTTTGTGAAGACTAAAAGGACATACTGCCCTATGAAAACTTAGAAGACTTTCACAAGCCACTTTTCCTCCCAGGGATAGTCATTCACAGTTCCTGTGTGATGCATGCCCACAGCAGTGATGGGTGCTGATGAGGCCAGCTGTGCTGTGTGACCTGAGCAGTCTAGTGGGTTCTGTTAACCAGCCTGCTGATATGACCAGCTCGCTATCATTAGTCATGCATGTCCCTCTTTTTGGGCTGTTGGCACAGTGCAGGACGAGGTGGTCGTGTCGGGGAAGGCCTGTGGTCACAGTAGCATGTTGCTTTGCAGGGAGCTCATGTGTTTTTGTGCTTGGTTTGATCTTCTTTTGTTAAAAAAAATAAATAAATAAATAAAAAATAAAGTTTGCAGACTTTTGCTATCTGAGCCGTCCTATTTTTTTTTAATTGTCATGATTTAAAATATTTTCATTTTGTATGTTTTAGTCTCTTACTTGCTATCTGTCTTCATTACTTTGTCATTTAATTGTTGCTTTCATGTTGTTTGCTTCTTTTATATCCTTTTAGATGACGTAATTTTCATCTTCAATACTACTCTCTTGTGCAATATCCATTTAATAGACAGAGGTGAAGCAAAACCCCTTTATAAACACACATAATTTGGATAATATCATTGCATACACTAATAATCAGTCAAAACAGTAACGCTGCACCAACTTGCTTGTTAGAATATAAGCATTAATGTGCTTTTGTGCTCCCGTAAGCACAAAGCAGCTTTTCATTGCTGCTCTGAGTGTGCCACTCTCATCTACTTGTGCTGCCTCTATTTCCTCGACTCCTTTCCTTTGTGTCCAATTTAGTGCTGCAGAGGCAATTTGGCCTTATCCGACTGCTCTCCACTCCCACCAGATACATGCTAGTTGCTACTTTCAGGCTGATAAAATTTCAGCTTGCAGTTTCTTTCTCTGCTTTGTGCAAATTGGGATATTGATCGAAGATACGGCCGAGCCCAGCAGGTAGCTGTAGTTGCACAGAAGCATAACAAGCTCAGAAGGACGAGTGGTTTCATCACAGACGGGACGCTGTGGATATCAGCTTCACTTTCTCTAAAATACATGGTCTACCCTGGTAATTCACAGTCTCTCAGTTGAAATATTAGGTAGGGAGATAATTTAGTTAAATCCAACCGAATCCTCTCCAGGAGCTGTTGGTTTCATGTCTTCATGGTTTTATGCAAACTTGTTTTATAGATATCACGACATTGTCAGAATTGATTTGCAGGTTGTGTTTGTAATTTTTTCATTTCTAAAGGGCAATTATAGCACCACAGATCATATGCAGACTGGGCCGAGGAAGAAGGAGAGATGTGTGGGTGGACAGGTCTCTGGTCGTGACAGATAGCTGGCATTAGAGGGTGTCAGCTGGCAACTGTGGTACTGTTGGGAGAGAGATGAGCATGGTGGAGAGGAAACAGAGAGAAAGTGAAGGAGTTAATGGGCTGTTTGGCTCTCTTTAGCTCGTCTACTGCTAATGGCCTCACAACACAAGGATAGACAGCAGGGGAGAACACGTAAACGCACGTCGATGCACACACACACACACACACACACATACACACACGACTTGTTATTGTGTGTCAACTTAACACGCTCCGCAATATGACTCAGGGTGTAATTTGACTTTCCATATTTGTTTTTCTGCCTTATTAGAAATAGTGCCACTAGGACTGTGAAGGGCG
>OMNM01030359.1:0-13351 GCA_900302745.1 Parablennius parvicornis | reverse complement strand
ATGTGTTGAAGAGAAGATGAGTGCACCGACTATGACTTATCAAATAAAACAGGCTCATTGTTGGTGGAGTGTGTGTGTGTGTGTGTGTGTGTGTGTGTGTGTGTGTGTGTGTGTTCAAATGTGTTTCGTTGGATCTTTGAATGCTTGCAGGGGTCAAGAGACTCCCCTTGAGAAACCATCATTTTCCGAGAGTGGCTTTCGCATCATCAGGAATAGGAATAATATGCTTGAATGGGCATGCTACGCTGATTCATTTTCGAAATGTTTGTCTTTGAAATATGACACAGTGTATTAGCTCCTTTTATGCTGATTTAAGCACATCAATGCACTGCTAACTGTATCCCGAGCACAGCGGGGATGCTTTGTGTTTTGTTTTTCATATTAAAGCCATTAATACCACAGGTTGCCTCAAGAGCCAATTTAGAATTGGCACTGGTTCAAAAGTGGGTTTCTGTTGTTCACTTAATAATGTCTAAATTATAAGATGTCTGACTACTGAACTTCTACTGGCTCTTTATACACACTTACATAGTAATTATGACAGAAAAAAAATCAAAGCCAGTACTAAAACTGAAAAAAGAAAGCTACTCAAGTAGTTAACAGTCTTGTATTTGGCTCGTCTTGGCGGTGGTAAAAATATTTGAGCTTTTTTGACCAAGAATAATACACATGGGTTATTCTAACATTTACAAAAATTAGTAATTGTTATATTCCCCTTTCTTAAGGTACACGTAAAAGATTACTGTTATAGAATATGTCAAGACTCAGTTACTACGTTCTTACTTTTGTGTTTTTTTAATAAAACATATAAACAAACATTGTATACAAATCTATAGTTGTTAAAGTCTGTTATAAGGAAACATTTCTTGACTTGCAGTTTTGCTACAACCTATGCAATATTGAGAACTACCACTGTCCCACAATCCATCGATGAGAGATGTTTTTTTTTCTTCAGTGTATTATGAGAAGAGAGAAAAAACAAACAACATTTATGTTCATATGATTTATGCTAAAAAACAGACATTAAATGACCTTTGTACGTTTATGTAAAGTTCTTTTCTCTGCATATTTTCATCAGGTGTACTTGCTCGATCCAATAATTTGCCTAAATAAGCAGAAAGGACCAATAATGTTTCTGTTAATCTTTGTGAAGCAGAACCTTTGTGCATTGTCATCATTTTACCAGTTCCAGAATTTCACATTGGATACGATCATTACAACGTATTTGATTATTTATTCTTTAATTTGATGTTACCAGATCATCACAGGGCAAACACAGAGACAATTGCACACAATCACATTCACTCATGTTCAGAGAGAATGTGCAAGCTTCACATAGAAAAGCTCTCAAGCCCACCTGAATTTCAGGAAGTGGATGTGAGGAAGCTTACAGCGACTCCATGTTAATTTTGTAAGTATGATATGAACAACTAAATTTCCAGAATCTCAAACTAAACAATAAAAGTGATTAATTATTTACAAAAGTCTTTTTGCAAACCTTCATTGTTCAAACTCATACTGGCTATTTTCTTCGATCAAAATTTGAACCACAATGCAACACTGCTGCAACTGCACTTTCCACCTCTGGCATCCCATACAGTTGCTTTGAGACATTGTTACAGGGAGGCTCGTTCTAATGACACACCCCATATATCCACAACAGCAGAGGTGTGTTTGATAGCGGCAAAAGAAAATCGTCTATCTAAAACATCAGCAGTAAATGTCAGATTTGGGTGACAGCCTCTCAGGAGTAATCCGCTAAAAGAGACAGAAAGGTGGCAGGTCCTCTTTGCTTAACGGTTTAATGCTGCTACGAGGCGTGTTGCCTTATGGGTGGGAAAGAAATTGATTCTGTTTTATTTCTGAGCATAAAATCTCCCCCTCCTGCTATTGTTTCCATTCTGCCTTCTCCTATAATCATAAATCACCCGGTACGAAACGCAATCACGTGATCAGCCGGAACACTTTCTGAAAGGAGCAGGAAAAATCAATGAATACGAGGCATGTCTACATGAATTATTGACAGATTGTCAAGATAAGGAGAAAAAGAGTAATTAGGACTGGTGTCCACTCAGATTATGAAGTGAGAGTGTTCAGTGGAGAAGTGATGGCTTTGTGATGCTTCCTGTGTGTCAGATTTAATGAAAAGCAGGCCCAAGTATATAATTCATTGTCAGCATTGTGCTGCTATACGTGGTGAATTCAGTAGGCATGCGTTCTGGTGTTAAAGGTGTTGGGTTTTACCTATTTGCTTCACTCTTTTACTATGGAAATATTAAAAAGCTCAAGACATCATTCAAAGGATTTAGAGATAAATAATGTCATTCTGTTCATCCGTCTGTTGAAAATTAGAGCACACGCAAACTGTATGTATCCCTTTTTTAAATTAGGATATTATTATGTAGGGGTCACATGTTGGCAATGAGATTAGCACTCTGGCTTCACAACAACAATGTCCTCAGTTCAAATCTGAGCGTTTACCTCTTTCTAACATTTGCATGTTCTCCCTGTGCATGCATGGATATTGTCCCAAAGTCCAAAAATACATGAGAGTATTAGTGCCACATTACAATAACTTGGATAAAAAAGTATAGCGCTCCCTGCATCACAGTATCTTGGTCTGCTCTACCAGCTCAGAAGCTCAACACTACATGCCTGTATTTCAGTTAAAGCGGGCAATTAAAATCCACATCATACGCTCATTTTTTAAAATCAATTTTGAAGTAGTTTAGATACTAATGCCAGATGTCTGTGATACTTAGTTTTAATACCACATTTTTATTTTAGAGTAATTAATACCACTTTTAATGCCCCTTGTCAGGGATTGCTCTTGAGAATTTTTGGTTCCTGACATGAAATTTCTGCGCCCGGCGCGGTGGTGTATTCATGATAGTCTCTCCCATAAGCCCCCGTGACCTCACTCCTCTCAGAGCAGCTGTTGATCATGACTTCATTTTATTGCATTGAATAGCCAATAAAAACCAAACTTATCAGACACATCAATACTTCATCAGTGAGATAATGCCTACCAAAAATACGCCAGCTTTGGGAAACATTTGACTTTTCTTTTTTCCTTTTAGAATGGCTCATGTTCCATCTGCTAATTCTACACAGTCGGTAATAGTTTGAATCCCTGCAGCTCAGTAATAAATTAGCTGGCAACATCTGGTAGTCGCCTTTTGCTTCACTACAGGTAGAGCCAGTTCAACATTCGGGGACTGTGGTTTATTTCAACATGTTTGAATGATCTATGGTGTGCTCTTTAAAACTCTTAATGTTACATATCATGGGAGGCTTTGGTGGTTTTACTCATATTATAAAGACATATTACTCTTCATGAGGCAGCAGCGTATTTTGGTGCCTGGCATCATGTTGTTAATGAGCTATCTGAGCCTGCAGCTGTGAGCATGTAATTTATCTGAATGTTGAACGTGTTTTTAACACACGGTGAAGTAAATAAGTGTCAAACATTGGTGTCAGTTTTACACTAGGAGAGAATATAAAGTGAATGTGTTTGAGTTCATTAGACCTTTCATTTTCTGGTACAACATGCAACGATGTAGTTTGAAGTACTTAAAGGCACTTCTTTTTATTTATTTATTTATTTATTTTTAAATTTTGACTAAAAGACAAAACGCAACCAAAGAAGTTACACAGGGATGCATGCTCTCTGTGTTTTGCTACAAATATGATGACTGCTTCTCATGGAGACCTGCTAGTGCAACAAAGTGAAGGCGGTATTGAAAACTCTCATTATATAGCAACTTACAAAATTCCATAACCTTGAAAATATATTAAATAAATAGAATTCATGTTATTATTCATATTAAATAAATTATTTTACTGCTGTAACATTTTCAAATGTCAAAAACAAATCTGTATTGGGATGAAATACATCTTCCAAAGGTTTTAATCTGCTATATTCCATATCCCCAAGCATCTTTCTTCTTCTTGTAAAGCCCTCATGCATTTTCTCCAACCTGCATGTCAAGGCTTTGTAAATATTTCAGCAGTGTCATTTCATGTGAAAGGAAGAAACACACTTTGATTGTGTATGTGTGTGTGTATCTCCTCTCAAAGATGCTGAGGAGAACTGCTTCCTGATCACGCAATACTTGGGACCTGGCCCTATGGATGAAACAAGAGACACAGTTGAAATATATACTGGGGGAAAAAAAAAGGAAATTGTTCCGGTCTATGTTTTATTTGTGGTTTTTCCATATTGTCTATAAGGTTGTGAAGTTATATTCTTGAATTGTCTTTGAATTTATGCATAAATGTAACACATGTACCTCATGGCGCCTTAATGATTAACTGGGAAATGGAAGTTTTTTAAGGTGTTTAGACTTCTGAATACAAAAGTCTTTGCAAACCCCAGAGCCAAATTCAACATCACTCAGGAAATTTTTATATTTCTTCATGAGAAAAAAACAAAAAAAAACCAAACAAAAGTTTGGATCCTGGGCAACGTAGGAATAACCTTTTAATTTTAACCAACTGACATACAGCAGGTCAGTGATTTCAAAAGTCTTTTTAATATTATCAACCCTGAAATCATCACGTCTTGTATGTGCTTTTTTTGCAGCTTATGTGACTGTTGACTTGATAATGCTCACAACTCCTTGGACGTTGGGAGCAGCTTTAACTAACTTGTAACTTTTGGAGTTGCCAGTTGGATGAACACAGTCATTATGTGAAGCTCACAATGGGATTATATAATAATGATTATCCTGCTAATGCAGGACCTGGTCTACTAAAAGCTTTAATGTAAAAGGTGCAAACCTCACATAGCAAACTTGATTAATTGGTTTGCTGTTCAATCACTTCATAGCAAGACTCAAGCATGCAAATTCCTCATGAATTTTGTTTGCACATGATGTCATCCATGTTATTCGATCACCTGCAACATGCATGCAAACATAATGCTGAATTTCTTTGTGTGAGTATAACATTTTGCATGCTTTATTCATAGCTTTAGTGAATCAGGCACATCATGTACTGCAAGCAAGTAGATTTTAAAATGTAAAAGTGAGCTGGGAAACTGAGTTGGGAAAGGGGGTAAAGAAAGAGGATGAGGTCAGAGACAGAGCAGGGCAATACTGTTGCCAGCCTGCTGTGCAATGAGGGAATCGAACAGCTGACAGGTCATAGGTTAAAAGAGGAGAAGCATCTCATTGGACCTGCGTGCATGAGATGAATGTCTAAGTTTGTGTTTGTGGAAGAGTGACTGTGTTCTGCTAGAAGGGAACAGGTGTGAGCACAGGTCAGAGGTGACGTCCCTGGACTCTGAGTCGAGGTAGCTTTTGCGTTTTCTTGCCATACATATGCATTGTGAAAAGACTGGGTGTACTTTTCTGTGTTTCTGAGCTGAACGGCAAAGTTTAAAATTAGAATTAGAAATAATTCCGAGAACTGGATAACTGGGTCTTGAACGGTTTTGTGAATTAACAGTGTGAACTACTGACTTCTGTAAAGCTGCTACTTTTGGCAGTGATGAGTTTGGAACTGATTACTAAAACTAAATTATAGGTTATGAATCCTGTAGTTTTTGTGACCTCTTTACTTTTTTTTTTGGAGTTGCAGAGCTGCTATCTCTCTTTTCTCCCATCACGCCTGGTGTTAGCTTCAGGGTGAACATCTTTAGAAGCTATTCTAAATCAGTTACTATCTCACTTAGCTAGTGAAGTGATGTCAAGTCTCTGACATGTATTCTAACACTACTATTACACCGTTTCCACAGCTCCGATGAGGAAATGGCATTAACTAGTATGAATTTTGATTCACTTAATTAAGACACCTGCTTATTTATGCAATTATTTTACCTGCTTCTTATTCTCATTGTCATTGTGTCTTTCAAAAAAATTGGTGCAGACCTGAGGAAGACAATGGAAGTAGAGTGACCTTTTCAACTGTTCGATTTAATTTAATCAACTCTTGATAAGGGTTGCTCCAAAGCTTTTCATATCTTATATGTCGAATGGATAGTTTGTAGCACCTCCATATAATCAAGCATGTATTCAGGACACCTATTTTTTTTTTTTCTTCAAACTAGTAAGGCACAACGTTGCACATAGTGTTGTAAATTTGTTTAAAATGTCTCCAGGTGTCGCTCTGGGTGCTAATCTGTCTTTCTGAATGGGATGAACACGAGCTTTGTTATTGTGATTTTTCACAATAAAATCTTTCACATCTGGCAGGAAAGTGTTGTGCAGATTTTCTAACTGTGTGTTTAACAAGTTACAATCACTCCCGCTTGTTTTTCTTTGACTTTCCTCTTGGCTTCCTCACTTGGATTATTGCTAATGTCTCCTTTGAGCTCCGGGCATATGGTCAGGATTTGTTTGCCTCAGTTCTGTTAGGTATGCTGGAGCGGGACAGCTCCTGAACGTTTCAGATAGAATTGATTTGAAAAGAGCCGGTGGAAAAAACTGGCCGGCTTTTGTTTACAACAGTTAAAAAAAAGTTCATGGGAAGAAGAGATGTTTTTTTTACTACCCAGCCAGTGAAAATTTAGTGGTGGTGCTTCACAGAGGCTCCAGGCTCTCATGGAGTTATTGCATGCCGTCCATATGTAACCCACCTTGACCTATTACTGTGTTTTAAATTTTTTGGTGAATCTGTATTTATACAACTTCCATTCTGTCTTGAGAAGCTGTGACAATATTTGTTTTTATATGATTATGATTAAATATACATTAAAGAAAGTTGCAGTTGACCCCCTCAGGCGAGGGATCAACTTAGGCTTGGCAGGCTGCTGGTTTTCTGTATTCCGTGTTTGTTGTGTTCTTGTTTGTAACATTTCTCTAAACTCACAAAGAAATTAGTATTTGAACTCCAAGCTGTGTTGTACTTATTTTTTTCTTTTCATTTTGAGTTTTTTTTCTTTTTGTTTTTGTTTGTTTACACTTTGTTCTCTGAGGAACTCGGCTAAAAGCTGTGTCTTCTACCATGCTGTCAAAAACAGGAGGCTTTGTCTGAGCTTTTCGTGCCTTATCTAAGGCTGAGCCAAATGAAGTGTCAGACCATCATTTCTACCCCAGTTCAATGAGAAGGTGCACACAGCTCAAATCACTCAGAATGCGCTGCAATTAAATGCGTCCCCAGAGCTACAAAAGCCCCTTCTAAGCTGAGGTTCCTGTTACATTGTGCCCTGCTGGATGTAACACATCTATTCAATAGCGGCTCAACAGTGCCTGCTGACAATATCCAGGAAAGAATATTGGGGTGGTGGACTATTGTGACACTTAATGGCAAATGTGTTGGTGCCAGGATTATCTCTGCAGCAGCACGTAGCCAACAACAGCCAACTTTGCAATTTTCTGAACAAAGCACCTGCTGGACACTAATAAAAAAAGTTTGTGCGTCCTCTGTAGACGATCAATGACACAATAAATGGTTCACAATGATGTATATTGTTGTATGCGCCGTCTCAAAAACTGCAGTGCTGCAACACTTGGGTGTTATATTTCTTACTTGACTGAATCAGTCTCATAGGAAAACATTGATCAACCTTTCTCAGACCTGTTCTCATCTATTGTGATAATACTTTCTTGTTTTTTGTCATCTTACTGAATATTATGAATAGTGTGAAATAAAGTGGAATAATACAAATTATGTCATGAAACCTTTTCATCTCAGTCAAGAGAGGAAAGCACGAGTCAGTTGTTTTGTCGGTTCGACTTTTTACTGTAACTACAATGAAGAATCAAACTAGGAGGGTTTATCTGTGTTTCCAATCAGTCTGCCACTGCCGAAGCTTTTAAATTACACACGTAGGTACAGAAGCATGTTTTACTCGATTTAAGCTATTATTATTATTATTATTAATCTAATATATGATAATTCTGTCCTGAGAAAGTACTATAGATCTAAAAACATCTGCTTTTAGTGCCACGGTTTAACTGTCAGTGCTGGACAAGTTATAACACATTTTTAAGTGGATACAGTTGATGTTTATTTCTTTTCGTAGTGCATTCTGAGTGCTGAGTGCATTCATTTCCACCTTGTGACAGAAAATGAGTATTTTTGTCCCATCAAAACACCCATAGGCACACAAATGCTCTCTTCCCACGAACAAAGGTTAAGTGAAACAAGGCCAACGCTAGCTCCTGAAGCTGTTTTGTCACTGACATTACAATCTTCCCAACACTTCGCTCTTCAATGTGAAATTTGTCGAATGTAATGCGTCACATAGTCCCACCACTTTCAGTGTCATTATGATATATATTTTCCGATGGCTCAGTCGAGAAGCCTTAAACTGTTTGCAACTTTCGTAAATGAGAATTTAAATATCACAAGTTTGAATTGATGCCAACAGTGCAGCATAACTGATGGAGGTGAAAATGTGCACTTCAGAACATCTCAAATGCTGAAATGCAGTTGACACGGTAAACAGTATCCCTTATAGCCCATGATTTTGTTGAAGCAGCTACAATTACTTGACTTTGAAGTCCACTAAAACATATATTGGGAATGAATCCGTCTTAAATTTGTGAGAAAAAAAATACTTAAAAATAAATGTGAAATGTACAATCAAACATAACATGGAAAAAGATAGCTGCATATTATATTGTAAAGGTATTTTTATTGTGATATCAACATTTGCATTAGACAAATCTCAAAAGATTGCCTCAAATACCATAAATTATGTTTTCCATGCACTGTGCATTCATGCTTTTGCAAATTCAACATGACTGAATACTGGATGTGGAAAAATATATCAAACACAATTTAGCACTATAAATTGTTTAATTCCATTACTTTAATTGTAGTAATCAGATGATTGTGCCAAAAGTAGAGAATGCATTATTCTCAACACTGGTACTGAAGAGTATATTGAGTAAAAAGCAAAACAAAAATAAGCACACGTCCCGAAAAGCAGTCACATATCAAATTATTGATGGAGCACAAGTCTGTGTGGGTTCTTCCTGTTGTGGCTGCTGAGCTCCAGTTCAATGCCAGAGGTGTTTCCTGTAAAAGGAAAAGACCCCACAGGAGTCTACAAGGAAGGGCAAGGTGAGCCTTACTGTAGTCACTGACTTGCACATTTGGCAGTTTCATTCAAGAGGAAATGCGGCGTTGAGCCAGCATGTGTAATATGGTCTTTGCTGGGGTTCTGGTTGCTCAGGAGCCAAACTCTGGGTGACTCATCTTCGCTCAGGAGGGAGACGCCAGACACAGAAGTGGTGTTTGTCAGTGAGAGTGAAAATTACCATCTGCAGGCCGTCTTACTAACATCTTTTATTTACAGACACCACCCTGTCTAGCCTGCTGTCGGTCTGCTGACTGCCTAATAGACTGCCTGGATGTTTGATTTGCAGACTGGATTTGCACTGACTTACTGTCTGTCTGAGCTGACTGAGTTGCTCAGTGTTAACGGCTCGCTTGCTCTCAGCATCTGTCTGTTGAGCTCTATAAATGACGCTACTGTAAATAAACATGTGCTCTTAACAACAGTTTGAAAACTTCTCAACGCTAATAAACTCTGTGACGGGATCTACACTGCGGGCGTGAACCTGCATCAGTGTGTAAGCGCGTGGGTTGAATAAAAGCTTGCAGCAGCGATTTGAATCGCCACATCAAATGTGAAAAGTGAAGGGCTAAGACTAGCACTAAATTGTAAAGTAAGAGACTCTGTGATCAAATCCTGCTCTCAGTCAGTTCATTATTCAGTCTCCTACTGAAGTCGGGGCTTCTGTATTGACAAAATCCTGTCCCTGTGGTCTATTGTCTCTAAAACCTGCAAAGCTATTTCCTGATTCCTCTCACTCTTTATCCTTCCTTCTCACCCCTTCTCTACTCCCGACTGTGCGCTGAGCTTAGACCAGAAGAGAGGTACAGATGTTTCACTGGTGAGCTAAAACAATTCCAGTTAATTAAAAACCCGGATAAATGTAATTGATACGGTACTGTCTGTCGTCCAGCTTCAAGAATCTGCACCAGTTTTGAAATGTGACCAATGTGTTTTATATAAGGCAGCAGAATAAAACTAAATTAAAGATTGTCATGCACAAGATGCACAAAGTCCCAGCAGCGATTTATTTAACAGTCACAAATAGGAGATATTTGTTTAGGTAATTTATAGGTGAAATACAAGGATTAAAGACATGTGAATGGAGTTGAAATTATAATTCCCAGAGCATACCACTTGTCAGTATTAACCTTTATAGTACTTAAATATTGGAGCCTTGAGGGAACCATATCATAGATGCCTCAGTTTAGAAGTACCAAGTGTATCCAAACCTTGTGAAATATTGCAAACTGAAAAGACACATCTTTACACAGGATGTTTTTAAGAGGGTTTGTGACGAAGGTGGCTTTTCTTTTGAAACCAATAATAGTGAAGGACTCATCCCTTTGAATTATTTTATTTTCACAGCTTTCAGATATTCTGAATAACTCAATTGACATCAGAGGTGAGCGGCATTTTAACAAGTTTACAAGGACCTCCCTTTATGAAGTCACACACTGGATGTGACACCGATGACCAGGGTGACTGTGTGTGCGTCACAGGATAATTAATTCAGTTCAGGTTTTAGCGTTCCTCCACATAACACAGGTACACACTTCACTCACTGCAATGTAGAGTCAGAGTTGTTTGTTTATTGGATTACTTTGGGGCAGAGGTGGCTTGGAGGTTAAAGAAGCAGACCTGGGGTTCAGAATTTTGCAGGTTCGATCTGACTTCAGGCAGATTGCCACTATGAGTTCCTGAGCAAAACCCTTGACCCACATCAGCTCCTTGAAGCACCAGAATGTGGCGCTGCAACCTAGAAATAAGATGAAGCAGAAAAGCAAATTCAGGGGATTAATAATGTGTGCATTCTTTCTGCTTTCACCTGTTACTGACTATTTATTTCAGACCTTTAAATTAGGGAAGTAAGCTTGTAACCCGAGGTTTGCTGGTTCCCACTGCAGATGGGTTACCACTGTGCACAGCTGTCACTCATTCATTTTCTCACATGTAAACCATCATCACCAAAACATTGTCATCTGAAAGGGAAACCTAGTGTACAAAAGAGTAAACCGCATGTCTGCCACCAGTTATCCTTGGAAATACTTCAAATGAATAAACGCTGAGTTTGTAAAAACCACAAGCATGTACATGTGGTTGTCCATCGAAACATCCATCGCATCAGATTGAGATTCAATGAGCACTTCGCTGCCATTTGAATCTCAGACAAAACCTAGAGTGAAACCTCTAATCCTCAAGAAATCGAGATTATTTCACCAGATGATTTTGTGGTGAAATAATGTTCGAGGGGATGGCATATGTGGACGGATTCAGCTGTTGCTGTTATGAAAAAGGTGCGTCATGGAAGAAAAATGCTAAGAATAAAGGAAAACAAGTTGTTTTGTTAATAATGAATACTTTTAAAAGATCACTAACTTTAAGAGGCCAACTCTAATACATTATCTAGATGAGAAACAAGAGTGCACATATAATACAAAGATCAACAAAGTTGGGCCAAGTCTAACAACACATTTATTGGGCCTCATGAGATCACTGAGAAACAAATTCCAAAGTACAAAAACATTAACATCATATATTTCTGTATGTAATTCCCAAGTCTTTCTACAATTGCAATATGTGACAAGTTAATTGCATATTACATGTTTACCTATTATTGTGCAGCCCTACTGTTAACAATACTTTCATTTTCTTGATCGGATGTCGAGCAGTGAAGAGGCAAGGAGAAAATTTGATTTGATAAAGAGAAGTGTAATGTATATAATCAAAATGTTCCCATAGATATTTTTTTGTGCAGCAGCTTTGCAAAACATTCTTTTGTTCGGCAGAAATTGGGAGGAAGTAGTAATTATTTGCACTGCACACTTAACTGAGAAACACACATTTCGACATCGATTTTTTTTATTTTTTTATTTACCACTTTACAATGAAACATTTAGCTTTCGGCAATTAAGTGTAATTTATATTTTAGTAGTCAGAGATCTCAAATACAACTTCATCTCTTGAAGTGACTTTTTTTTTCCAATTATTTGATTCCCAATAATGCTGTTAGATCTTTCTATTCACTAAACATCCTGTTCTGCCATTTTATCAGCTGTTTTTTGTTGATCATTATGAGCTGCATCTGAATTTTGCATTGGCCACTTTATTGGTTCCTCCTAAAGTTTACAGTTAGCAGTTATTAGTTTTCAGTCATTTATACTTCAGCATTTCTGTTTTCTGTCCTGATGAGTGGAGCTCATTTGATAACCGTGATCTCTCAACAGGTGGCGGCGGTTTCTTCCCTGTAACAAAGCTTAATCCACTGTGTGTTTATGTGTGTGTGTCGTTGTTTAAATTAGCTATGCCGGTGCCAGATCAGCCTGCAGAGCAGGAGAAGGGGGCCATGGTGCCCCCTGTGATGCCGGCCTCCAACGGTGACAGATCTGAGGCAGAGACGACCTCCTCCATCCTCGCCTCCGTCAAAGAGCAGGTAGGACCTCCTCCCTTTGCACTTGTGTCATAAACTCTTACACGCATGGCATTTCTTTTGCCTTTGGCTCTTCTTGTGCTGGTTCCCATTGAGCATGCCGTGAGAAGGTCAGGAGGTTGCCACTGTTTGACTGGTGTCCAGGGAATGCACATATGGATTAGATGCATTACAGGAGCTGACGCCAATTGTGATATAAGAAGTCATTAAACCAAAGGCAGCACTTGAAGAGAAGTGTTGGGAGGTGCCCGCAGACATTCAGCAGTTCAGACTGAGATGCTCCCTGGTTTGTGGTGAGCAGGAGTGACGGGGAAGTAGACTTTATAAAAAAGAGAGGGGAGGAAGTAGATGGTACGATGTAAATCACAGAGTTGGACTAAATAGATTTTGATTATTTTCTGAACCAAAATGTTTTAGATGGGCTGCAAGAATAGGTACGACATGACATTTTTGTTGAAATCAGAGCATGTTGGTAATTTGTTTAGGGTTGCATAAATTCACCTATAGATCTCTCTGCTTCTTTATTTATTGCCAACCTTAAGTATAACACAACCATGGACCATCTTTGTCCCTAAGATTACGAGACATTCTTTAGTCTGATAAAACAGGTCTCGACTTCACACTAATTGCATTTGGTGATTTATGTTTAGCCTTGGACATTTTTCCTTGTGTAATGGAAGGCTGTTTCATTTGGATTTAGCTCATCAGCAAATGCAATTCACCATAGATTTATCAGTTTGCCTATCTACAATGACTCTGAAGTTCTCCCTAATTTAATACCAGAGAATATTCCATTTACCCTTACCGAGTGAAGGACAAGTGCTGATAGCAATTTATGCTTCCCCCCCCCCTTGCAAATGGCATTCATTTGTCTGTTTAGTTTTTTTTTTTTTTTTTTTTTTTTTTTTTTT
>OMNM01030344.1:161-26737 GCA_900302745.1 Parablennius parvicornis | reverse complement strand
CTTCATTAAAAACACACACACACACACACACACACACACACACACACTGGGACACTGAGAAGAACCTTATTAGCTCTTTTTTAAAGCCTGTCTATCAGAAATACTCACACAGATTATATAGTTTTTGTCCATAAAGACTTTAATTGTTGAAGGTTTACCTTAGTTTATGCAGTGAATACAATGTATAAGGTCACTGGCCAGTCAACTGCTTACCTAAGCCTCATTTGGCATGGTTGAAATGCCACCACTGGATGGCTCGTGGGAGCATCAGAAGGAGCAACAATATGTGGATGTCGCAGCAGCTTGCTCTGCTTTGTGAAAAAGCAAATACAGTAGCTGTCAGTCGCGAAGCTTTGCTATCTCAATACCCATATTGTTGCTTTGTGTGTCGTTTCACTGATCACCGAATGCGTGGGCTTTAATTCGTGTTACAGTTTTATTCAGACTTTTTCATGCTGTCAAGTTATCAGCATACATTATCCTTTGCTTTTGTATCTTCCCCTGCAATTATTTCCAAGTGACCTTTTCATAGCTTGGATGTTACTTTTTTCTTCTTAATTTTTTTTTTTTTTTTAGAATAGATTATTGGCTGTAACATCATGAAAATTATGACTACCCAAGGAAAGGATGCACACTCATGAATGAATATTTAATTACAGTTATCATGAAGCTGATTGGCAGAGAGATAAAAAGATATATCCCACGTATTTTGCATGACCTTTTTTGCTTGATTTTCTCCATAATAAAAGCACAGTGTTTTTGTTTTTAGAGCGGTAAAAATCCAAGATTTATACACAATTTATATTTCTAAATGGATTACATTTAGTGCATTAAATACTGTGAAATATCATGAAGAAAACACTGAATATTTATTATTTTCCTCTTCTTCGTCTCTGTCCCTGACACACAGTGATAACAACTATTCAGCTTTGAGTCGAAGAACCTGAAGAATGGATCCAATCCTCAGTAAATAGGATTAGTAACCAAGGTAACGCTGATGTTGTTGAAAAATTGTGCAGGCACATACACACATACTCATAAACACACAAACACGTTTTCTCGCTGGCAGTCTTCTTCCAACGTAATTTTGCAGTGCGAGAAGCTGCAGATTCCTTCAGCTCAGCCACTTTGACACTCCGTTGCCTCAGTCTCTTCACAATTACATAATGCAGTTTTTGTGTATGTGTGTGTGCGTGTGAAGTGCTGTACTGTAATGGGTTTGTTCAACAAATTACATGGCATGAGATTATGTCAAGAATACAGTGACAGGATGTAATTCACAAACTGAATGATGACTAAACCCTGCCCCGAGGTTGCTCCCTTCTGAACCAGCAGAAGATGAAGGAGAAAGCTACCCAGTCATCCAGGAAACTGGAGCAGCCATGTCATTTACGGAGGAGATATTCTCTCTTGGGCATCCTTTACACTTGAGCCAGTGACCACAGTAAGTATCCCACCGCTCGTTCACTCTTTGAAACCAATGTTTTCAGTGTATAAAAGTCCGAGGCTCATTTCTTTGACTGTTTGACGCTTCCAAACCCTCTGTGGGTGTGTTACGAACCGTGTTTACAGTTCTGCATCACTGTGTTCTTTCTCCATGTGGGTGTGCGAAGGAATAAATTGCTGCTCGCCATCTTTCGAATGGCCTTGACATTTATCAGCAGAAGACACTGAAAATAAAGGGGCACAGGCACAAAGACATACATGTGCTAACACAAATGAGCACCGCAACGACCATCTAACGTTAGTTTAAATCCTTCGTGCGACACGTAGCCCATATCGATGCCCATGGGCAGGACACAAGGAACATGACAAATCAAGGAAGAAGCATTACATTTCCTCTCCTTGTCAGATAAATCAGGTGTGGGGACTGGTCACAGATCCATCTTACAGCTTCTCACTGATATATTTCATGTTGTCTTCTGTGTTGTTTTCTTTGGAATGCGACACTAATTTATTCCATCAGTGGTTTTCCTGCTGACCTTGCCTTTTAGGATATTTACAACCTCCATTAAGCTTCTCATCCTGGTAGAAGATAGTGTCACGAGAAAAAACATGGGCGAGAAACACAGGAAGTGATAGGCACTGGGAACGTAATTGGCAAAATAATTGTTTTCGAGGGCTTGACATTTGTTATCGAAAAAAAACACAAAAGAGGAGCTTCATCCTAGAAATGCAGTCGGCAACCTGCTTTTAGTGGAAAAATGATGACCTGGTGCTCAAAGCCCACTTTTAAAAAATGATTACAGCTTCTACAGGACTGCCTTTTGTCAGTTAAGAGCAGAAGACAGGTAAGTCTTCATTTTCACTTTCATGCCAGCGTGGTTGTGTCAAAATAGGTGTCACATTTTTCTAAAGGTGGACGTCTCCTTCTGGAATGAAACACTTTGCTGTTCTGGCATAACAGCATGCTCTGCCTTGAATACATTTCAAAACAAAATCCCAATTGTATGCCAACATTAAAGAAATATGGATAACATCAGGACGAAATGGCTCCAAGGTCATTTGGTTGACAGCACTGCAGTATTGTTGTTTTGGTTGAGTGGAGAAAAAAAAATAAAAGGATTTAGTGCAGAAGTAAGCGTATCACTGCGCTCTGTAATGTATTGCGCCCTGGTAGACAGGATCTTAAAAGGTTGTTGTTGTTTGGGTCCGGCCACCTGCCTGATTTATAGGCATTTTCTCATGGACGGAGGGAACTCATTGAATTGATTCCTTTTGTAATTTCCGACCACTCCACCACTGTACATTCCTCTTCGCCATGCCTCAGCCACTCGGCTCTGATTGTTGCCTAGGCAGCTTGACACAGTTAGGAAAAGCTGGAGGAGCTGCTCACTGAAACAGAACAGAGAAGCGTAACCTGATACACCTTTTCCAATGGTATTGCCTCCGTGTACTGCAGGATTGGGAATAATTGCTTCATGTATTCCTCCCATTTATAGCTTGTCCTGAAGTTGGTCTGTCCGTCTGACTGTGAAAGGAAAGGGGAGAACTGAGAAGAAAAAAAGAAACTATTTGTAAATCAATGCCTCTATTTGTATAGAAGGTTGAAGAGTATCTCAGTTGTGCAGCCACCCATGTTTTTGTGTGCTCGAGTAAATTGTGGTCAGAGGCTGGAACTACTCTGCCCTGCAAGGACAAAATGCAGCTAAAACATCTTGTCTAATGTGAAGCTAAAGAAAAAAAAACTGCAATTCAATTTGAAATGAACAAAATAGAGCATAAACAAATTAAATGTCATATAAGATACTGCAGTATATGCTTGTACCGCCACACCGGTGTCATGAAAAATGACTATAGCCCTCCAAGACAGCGACACCTAAACCTAATTTCTACCACATTTTCAATCAGCTGCTGCCCTTTGGCTTTATGAGTCAAAGTATACAACGTAGCAAGACAGCCACAGCAAACAGAGTCTATAAAACGGAAAGAGGATGGGCAGCTCTAATGTTTCCCAGCCAAGGGTGTATAAAGTGTTGTAAATGTGAAATAAATTTTGCTCTATGGGACATTTATACAACCGGTTATTTATGACTATCACAACTCATTATGAAGAGAACTTTTTTTTTTTCGATGAAGTGAAGTTACACATAGAGTAAAGTATATTAAACGAGCTGAGTAAAGATGTTCTCATGAAGAACCCAGAGCTCACGGCACAATTTGCATGTTAGAGTACAAAAATGAATTAATTAAAAAGGGCTTTGAATATCATTTAGAATTCATGTTTAGAGGGAATATCAAGGAAACACTGTTTGGGCTGTGTTTTATTCCCACATTTATTCTCACCTCAGGTAGCTGGAATATTTCTTGTTTAAATCAGATAACCTGTACGTTACATAGGTACTACTGTTGCTGTTGACCTGGTCTGTATTGGCTAATATAATGATCAAAACAACTTAATGAGGTTATTCTATATCTTGTAATGCAGTCTTTTGCAACACTCCATTTATTATTAGTGATCTTTTTATTTTTATAAATCTACACCAGGGTTGGTAACAAAAGGCCTGACACACTTCAAGTACTAATAGCACGTCCTAAATTAGGCAAACTCCACACAGGAAAACTAGCTCTGAATGAGCCTTAGATATAATCCTCAACTTAAGTGTAAAGAAAAAAAAAAAACAGGTGGTACGATCATTTTACCTTTATCCAGCAAATGTGCTACTAGCTCATTCACAAGTGAGCTTTGTTTTCTTCACAAGGTCATTCTATGTCAGTATTGAGTTTAGTGCAAGGCAGAGCTGTGTATTTTAAACACCATGCCTGGCCAGTTAAAGGTGAGTTTCGGAATCGGTCTTGTCCCTATAGTTATTTATAATTTCAATGACAGGATGTCAGTGCATAGCCGAAGTGTGAAGGGCACATAATATGTGGAAGTTATACAAGTAGCATCTCTGCTTTAAAGGAATTATGTCTTCTTCTTCTTCTTGGAGCTGTTGAAGGAACTGCTCCAGTGTGCAATGGAGCAGTTACCAGCTGAGTTTGGAGAGGCTGGATGTGGACCAGCCCTTTTAAGTCTTTTACAGAAGTAGGCAGGGGAAAAAGCTGCCTCATGTGGAGAATTCTTTTGAGGTGTTCAGGAGTGGTAGTGGGAGGGATTGTGAGGCTGGCCACAGCAGCAGATGTAATGTGACTGCTGTAGCTCACTGTTCACCTGATCTGTGAGGCAAAACTCTCTGTTAAGTGGTCAAGTTTATATTCCAACTCTGCACTGTGGTCACAAACCTTGAGACTTAACCCAAATAAATTAAAAGGAGATTCAAGTTGGCATTTACATCCATTACTTTTCCCTACGTCATTAACCTGTATAATACGCTCAAGATGTCAGGAAATGGCAGAAACACAGACAAAAATGGACACAGGAACCTTTTTATTTCTGTTAAGAGAAGTACCTGGAACTAAAGTCCCAGTTTTTCCCTCCAACTGGTTGTAAACATCTGTGTTGTCTAGACTGTAGAGCTGAGTTTTCTGAAAAGAATGTGTCACAACTAATGAACGAGTTAGTGAAACTACTATTAGTGAAAGTTGGAAAACAAACCGATATAAATATGTGTCATTCCACAATTTCATGGGATTTACAGCCATCCTGAAATATCCGTAGGGTAGGTTTACTATGTGAAGTTGCAATCTATATTGACTTCAACACATTTCCAGCCCTTAACCATGTATTCACAGAATGCTGGAGAATGCCTTTTTTTTTTTTTTACTGAAGTGATCATGGTCTGCAGAGAAAGGCAGTATTCAATATGCCTCATAAATCTTATCTTACCTCACTATCGCAGCTTTTCACACAGGACCATTTTCTTCTTACTTGCAGCAAATCTCATTTTACTACAAATAGTGGCTATATGTTCAGCAGCCCAAGCCATTTTTATTTTTTTTCGAACTTCCCCCGGGGGAATTCATTCGCTATTAGAAGGGCTGGAAGATCTATACAATTAGCCAACATGCAAATGGAGTCATTTCTCAGTTGGACCTCGTTCACCTGCACTGGGGAGCTGGGTAAAATGTGAGCTGGAAATCTCCTGTGTGAAGCAGACATCAAGATGATACAAACAGGATTTCTAAAGGGAGCCTGCTGTTTATGATGGAGAGAAGGACTGTTTCAATGCATGAACATTTTTTGGTTTTCATTTGGTCGTATGCTGCTGTTGAAATTAATCTGGTCAAGCATGGCGTGCAGAATAGATCGATCTCTGTCTCCTCTTAATCCAATTTGATCGGCCACAATAGCAGCACGGTGATATAAAATCAACTGCAGATATTTTCACTATAGCACATAGCTCCATGGAATATATGAGCTTTGTATCCAGCGTGCAGCTAAATATCATCATTGTATAGGATAGTCATGAGGAAACTAAATATCTTAAGTTTAGTAAAACCATTGAAATAGCAGCGGCAGAGATAATGTGGTGATAGGTTTTTCAGTTCTTCTTTATGTTGTGGTTTATTACAGCAATAGCTTTATATTTAATGCACATATATGGGATGTTCTGAATGCAGATGGTTGTCTGAGAGATGTGGTGGAGTGTAAATAAGCACTCACATAAAAGCACTGAGCATAAACCAGTGCAAAGTATACATGATGTGAATATGCTGTACATGCTATAGACTGAATGTGACTTTTAAATAAACCTTTCTGCTCGTACCTGTTTCCAGGCCAGCTGCATGCGTGCTCACTCCCTTGATTTTTTAAACAAATGGCATTTTGTTGGAGAGATGCAGTTTAAATGTCCCATTGAAACTCAAAACATGATCTATTTTATCACGCTGCATTTATACTTGCATGTACTAACAGGAACATGCGCGATAACTGTGGTAATCAAAGCTGTGATTACACAAACCGACTTTGCATGTTGGCTGCAATTGCTTTTTGGTACACAACCAACTATGCAGTAAATTAACAGGCTGGTTCATTTTAACCCTATAAAAACTGAATACTGTTCACAATGCGGATTGTTATCCTTGGAAAAAAAGAGAATCTGTAAAATCAAGTTTGTTTTTTCACTATTTTGCTCTTGCCATCATCTTTCTACTGACGTTAAGCATTTTCAGTGGAAGTACAGTGACATGGAACACAAATCATAAAGATATAGCTCATAAAACAGCAACTGGAGGAGGAGAAAGATATGCAAAGCTAATGGAGCCTGTAAATTTGGGATAATAATGCTCCGTGTGTTTGTCACATATTGTGCTTTTTTTAATTACAGGTAGTTCTAACCAGTAATTACTGTTTAAAAAAAAAGGCAGGCACAAAACAACATAGGTTAGAGTCAATAAACTTATATTTAAAAAAAAAAAACGTCTTTCTGACAAAATACATTTTATTATTAGCATTTATTCATAATTGAAGGAGTCACTCCATTCTAACCAAATGGGATTATTTGTTTAAATCATCTATTCATCTTGTATAATAGTATTTACAAGATTAATTTTTAGCTGAAACCACCAGCTGTCACATGGCGAAAGTCAGGGTGCAGAGTCAAAAGGTCACAGAGATACAGAGACAACTGCTTGCATTTTTACACCGACAGCCACATCTGAGTCCTCAATCATCCTAACATGCGTTCGTTTGGACTGTGAGAGGAAGAACACAGAAAACATGCAAACTCCACTGAGAGAGCTACAAGTTTGAACGAGAAGCCTTCTCACTGTCAAATGAAAATATGAACCACTTTATCATTGTGCTGTGTGTGTGTCATTTTGTTTGGCATTTAGACAATAAATGATAATCTGTCTGCTTTGATAAATTCCATCCAGACAAAGTAATGACACAAAAGAAATTACACAAAAATACAAAAGTACTAAAGTACTAAACGATGCTGAAATATTGTGAAGGTGTGCTTTGATTTGTTGGTTCTCACATATTTGGCTGCTGACCGTTTTGCTCTCCTCATTAAATCTGGATGTGTCATCATTAGCGCTGCAAGTTGCAGCTGCAGCTGGGACAAATTTTTAATGGGGGCAAATTAGCATTTGTTAACATCAACTCTGCAGGGGGGGGGTAAAACAAAGTCTCAACTTATAATTAGGAGCATTAATCTACACTTAAAAGGTGTTTGACTGTGATGAAAACACATACTTCAGCCAGTGCTTCTCTGTCATGCAGCCAAATGGCAGTTTTGTCACAGGAAAGAGACATTTCATTTATAATCTCGTTTTCAGCTCCCTACAATTAAAGGTTTGCATAAGGATATTTCTTATTTATGAGCGTCCCTGTGAGCCGCCTGGTGCTCAACAGTCTGTATTGTAGGAGGATGACAGGCATTTCTTTTTTGGCTTCAAAGGCTTGGCAACAGCTCAGTGGAATTTAAATGACCTTAAAATTCACAGGTTTTGTTTATGGGATTAATATGCTGAAAACCAGGAATATTATCTGTAGAATGTTCTCAAAATAAGTTAATTTTTCACATTTTCTGCACTTTGCTCCCAATTTGTGCCATGCATATAAATATGCCGCTGTGTTCTTGAGTCAGACTCTGAGGTTAGACGGAGGATATATTTGGCCTTGCCGCTTCTCCGGTAGCGTTGCACAGAGCGGCTGGTTGGCCATCTGTGGTCTTGCCATGACCTATGTGTCAGCAGAGGCCTTTTCTGGCAGCAGCTGCCCTTGCCTGTAGCCCCGCCTGGCGTTGAAACAGCTTCATGAGAAGATGTTTGTCTGACACCCCGCTTGGATTTGTGTACATATTTCTGCTGGTGGCAAGGTGTGATGGCTTGGATGCACTGAGGCAGAGTCCTGCTCGCCGTCTGCTGCGCGGTGCAGCTGGCCCGACCATACGTTACCTCCACGAGCGACACGATCAATCAAGTCACCGGATATTCATTAGTTTCATATCAAGGTAAGCAGCCAGGGATACTCAGCCTGGACAAGGGGAGTTGGCAAAGAAAATCTGGCCATAACTTTCCTTTGTGTGACCATCAGGCTCCGCTGTTTCCAGTGTCAGTTTCATTTTTATTCATAATCACTTGGTCTGCCAAGTGGAGAGTGGATGCAAAGTTTATTCCAGCCATTCATCACCATCCACATGACAAGAATAGATAAATCAGAGCAAGTGGTATTTAGGACACAGGGTAAATCACGGTTTAGATCAAAGTTTCTTAAACATGTTGACGTCAGAGCTGTCACGTTGTTCCACTTCTTGTGGATTCTCAAAGTGAGGAGAAGCTAATCATTGAAAATACTACTGGCAGCTCAGTTTGAAGCGACCTGTGGAATATGTAGACTGAGGAACATCGGTTTGAAACAACCCCTCGGATTGTCTTTGAAGATACAAATCTCCATGATCATATGTTTGTACCTGTGACAGCTACCTCCTCTTACAGCCAGGCTAAATGTTCAAGGGTAGAAGAAACATTGTAAAACACATCGACAGAGGAGGAGGGGGGGGAGTGTACCGCAAACTTCAAAGACTCCGTAATACTTCAAAAGCTTCTTCATGGTTCGGTGACTAATCTTCAAAGTTATGCCAAGGATCGAACTGATAGTGCCACTGTGCATAGCAGGTACAAACATGCCTGTCAGTGCCGCCGATGTGTGAGGTGGAGAAACGGAGGAGAGATAAAAACAAGAGCTAATTGAGACCAAGACCGTCCCCAGCTTGTGTGACATTCAAAGCCCCTGGCTGAAGACATTCAGTAATTACAACTGCAAGAGAACCAATAAGTCAAAGAAATACAACGTTAGTAGCTGAAGCCAGACATTAAAGTAAATTGGGGAATTATTGGTGATCCTGGAGGTTCCTCCAAATTCTTATTGTCCCTTTATATCTTATAAATAAAGATAAAACACATTTACAAGGTTTCCATGGTTTATCTTTGTGCACCTGTCTCTTGTTCTTTGCAATTGACAAAGCATCTTTTGACCATTTCACAAGCCAAGTATCATATTAGCTGTTTGAACTGTATCATTCACCTTATTTACATCATGCATTTCTGTTGATTGTGTGATCATAATGAATGAAATAAAATATAATTTTAAAGTCAAACAAGTGAAAGCCAAAAGTATCTATACAAACTATAGTAACAGAAGAAGATTTCTTATGCATTCAATTGTGGCTTGAATGCTATCCAAAAAGTTCTTCAATGCCATATTTTCTCTCATATCACCTGTGCATGTTTTTTTTAGGAGATATTCTGTTCACATGGGTGGTTCAGCACAGATGGTAAAGCCCTGGGAGGCAAATGTGGAATTTGTAATGCGATATTGGATTGCAGCGTATGAATAAAATGACTCCACTTTATACTAAATTGCTTTTTCTCAAGAAAAAAAAAAATCTTACAATCAGTTTGAGCTTTAATATAAAAAATAGAGAATCTTGTACAATATGTCACATTAGTTGCAATGTACAGTGCCCTTGCTTGAATTTGCGCTATATCAAAGCAAAACACAAACACTGAAGTTATACAACATCTGTTACAGTTATAATTCAAACTCTGATTAATCCCTCTAAACACAGTCACGATTAATGTAGAAAATGAAAATAGACACAAAAATGTCTTTCCATATATTTAATATTAAGTTTTTCAACATGTGAATAATTCATGCAATTCCTCTCTCCACTCTTCCTATTTCATAAAATGGTGAAATATAGAAATGTGTAATAAAAAAAAAAAAAAAAAAAACATTCCTGCGCAGGCCTGAATCACACCAGGACAAAAGCAGAGCTTGCAGGGTGTCCAGTTCAATTGATTTTCCTCAGTTTAAAATGTGCATATCAAAGCAGCCTCTTGTAGTGAAGGGCCTCTTCTAGTGAAGGGCATAGTTCACCCAAAAAAATGTAAGGAGACTTAGCGTGCTCGGCATTTAAGGGCTGCATCATAAAAGCCCAGGAGTCCTTAAAGAAATACAACACTATTCCTACTGAGAATATGACATCACATTCTCAAGAGTGCTATATATATGCCTTGAATTTTAATGGCAAACTTGACAGTGTCTCAGCGAGAGGCTCTAGGCTAAAATGACCTATGTTTATGTACAGTAGGTAACCTCTTGTTGCAATGGGAATAAGTGAATGTAAATTCCACAGATAGTATTTTGAGTGGGGTTGTCGGAAAGACTGGAAGACTGGAAAAAGTGGTCCTTCCACATCCATATGTCAACAAAACCTTTTTTTTTTTTTTTTTTTTTTTTGCAAGCAGTTTTATCCAAAGCAACACAGGTGAGAGCGCTTACAAAACAAATGAAGCTAACAATATGAGTTAGACTTGATGTGACTTGCGATTTATATCCACTCTATTGCTAAATTATCTCTATAATAGGAAGCTATCCACCTTAATTCTAGTTTCTCTTTAATTGATACAGTTGTTGATGTTTTTTTGGATTCGAAGACAATAAATGTTTACTGTTAGAGGCTTTTACTGTCCTTTGAGAATGTTAATGATTGTTAAGTCTTTAATTACAGTCATACAGCCTCCAACTAATGCACCTGTTGCACCGACTGCCTCATTAAGAAGCTTCATCCACCCCCGACACACACACATACACACACGCACGCACACACTCAACCTTTTCTCTATCATCTGTCCCTATTGATTGCAGTATAAAGAAGTCTTGCTTGCTAACGGAAATACCAATGGCATTAGGGAAAATGAGTCTTGAACATCTATATACAAATTGCTGGCTGCATGTGGTGTTTTCATTAAAACTGGTTCCCACCCTCTCCATCTGTAAACAGGCATTTCATTGCACCCATTCAATTTGTTTCCATTTAAGTGTGCAGCATTGGTAGTTAACCTGCAAAGTACTAATAATAATGCCTCAGTATTTGCATAAGAGTCCTACAGAGGTCAATTGATATCTAAATAAGTTAGGGTTAAGAACTGTAGTAAAACAATTAGATGAGCTAGATGAAGAGGGCTGCCACCTTCCTTAACTTCTATTTATACGTTTCTAAATTAGCAACACAAACCGCAGCAATTTACAGGTGCCCCAAACACTAACTGAAGGTGCAGATGCAGATTTTCTTTTTTTTTAAAACATTTTTTACTTGGAGCCAGAGGGAACCCTCGAGGGCCTCCCTGGGCAATGAAGCCGTCACGGTGCTTCAGGAAGTAAATCTTTTTTTCCATTTGGCATATTTCCATTTATCAAGTCTACTGACACATTCTGTAAAAGCTGCAGACTTCAGTAAAAAGAATCAGAGTGGACCGTTTGCCAAAAGCAAGACATATTTAATGTGTACACACACACACACACACACAAGCTGTTATATGTTTGCGTTTATATACTCATATGTTGTTGTGAAAAATATGTAAATAAAAGGACTTAACGCAGACTCATGCAGAGTTATTCACAGAGAACAGGCGCGTAAAGTCCACACATTTGTACGCACAAATACCGAACAAAAAGTACATTAAAGTGATGGAGAACCTCACACAGTAGCCTGATCACAATCCTTGAAGTATAAGTTTTGACAGTTTGACAGCAAACGCCGTCTTTTGTGTTGCAGGAGAGGCTGATAGAGTCTGTCTGCTGCCCTCAACACTTCTTCTCCTCGCAGAGTAATAAAATAAAACACATGCACCATATGGTTTCGCAAACAACGCGGACAGGCTTGAACAATTTCACTTGCATGAAACAAAACAAACAATACATAAAAATAGACAATAAAGACGGGCATGGTTCAGAAGGCATTATCAAACACATTTATGGAGTTTCTTTTTATAATAACACATCAATCATGCAGAAAGAAATGCCACCTTCCCTTTCAGAGTGATTGCTGTCAAATGAAAAAGGCTCAGATGTTACAAGCAAAAGGTTTGAAGGATCATATCGGAGAATTTATTTATATCTAAGTAAAGTGTCATCAGTGCTTTGGAAATTATGTCTAAATATAAGATTCGAAGGGTTTGAAATGAAGGGAAGCTTTCAGATCCTTCAGCAGCACACAGGATGACATGCAAGTCTTTAAGCACCATGCAAAAGGCAGACCGCATAATAACTGTGGATGAATGCTCACATCCTCTTAAGGTGGAATACGTGAACTCAAAATTTTACAAGTTCATATGAGGGAAAGACTGCGTTGACTGTGATAGGCCACCTGCAAATTAAAACTAATTATTATTTCAGGTACGTAAAGCCAATTATTATCTGACAATGTGGCGTCTCTTTGTCATTATTACATGAATTCCATCCGTGTGTATTCAAAACAAATAGTGGTTTTAATGAGTCCAACCAAAATAATGACTAATTTCTCTTTACCTGTCAGAGGTAATATGAAGTCTGCTGCTAAACCTTTTGATCCCCCGCTCTGTCTCTGTTTCCCTCTCATATCTTATCACATCATGCATTTCCCCAGTCGTTTGTAGCTGAGTGACACCTCGCACTCGCTCATATACAGTATGTGTTCGATTGCATTAATAATGCTGATAGAATGTCGGATGAATCATCAAATAAGCCACCTTTGTGGAGGAGGGCAGAGGGTGGAGGGTGGAAGTGGCAGATTCATGCACCTGCCCCAGGGACTTTAAAATATACAGATAAACTGCTTCTTCACGGATGGCTGAATCCTGTTAATTTGTGGTTCTGGTGGAGGAATAACAAGCATTATACAATATCAGCCTCCCCATGTGGTTTCCTCTCTTGTGCCACTCGTACAGTTTGAAATCCTGTAATCGGTGTAGAATGAATCACCCTAAAAAATCAAATTCCCGCTTATCACGTGCTATTATTTGCCTGATCGCGAAGTTGTGGATTTACTTCGGAGGGGGAAAAAAAAACTATAAACCCTGTCATTTTATAATCACTGTGTGCTGATTCCCTGCTTTGCCTTGCAGAGTTGAAGAGGATTAAGCCTGGGTTCCCTTAGCTAACCCAATAATATGTATGACAGAGCTGCAGGCAGCTTAGTGTTTACTGCCTCACATCTCTCCGAGGAGCTCCAACTACAGCATAGACAGCCCTGATGTTTTTCTCTCTATCACCTCTGCTCCTTCTCACGCTAAATCACTGATACCTACTGCATTGCACTGCTACTTCAGCCTCTACATTACATCTCAACAGCTGTCTGCATGCAGCGGTATTCAATTGCCTCATAGATGGTCATACTGAGCATACAGTACCTCAGCAAAAAGCATGTTGTTTTAGAGAAGTGTCTGACCATGTTCACAAAAACAGCAAAAATATAATTGCGTGGTAATTAGACGATCTTGATACTATAAGAGTAGTGATGTTAAATATTATTGGAGCAAATCATTCCTGAGTAGTATTTGAAAATCTTGATGGAAACAGTGATTACATTGATCATGGAAAGTGCAGGAAAAGCATAAAACGCCTTAGTTAGAACCAATTATGCTCATTTTCAGGTGTTTTTTTCAAGTTGCTTTTTGTACAAATTCAAGCTTTCTATAAAACAAGCTGTTTCAGCGTTCGCATTGCCATGCCTTAAAGAACGGACACCATGAGAACTAAACTTCGTTTGATTGGCGAGCTGTCACAAAGCGTCTCTTTCCGTGGCTCTAAGCCCCGACAACATGGCGCATAGATGCTTTTAAATTTGACACCAGCCTCATGGTCCTGTTGCCTGAGGCAGAAGAAGATATAAGAAAATCTGATTGAATACCAACAAAGCTGAGCAGTGCTGGATTAATGATGATGTAATGGGATAAAAATATTCAACATTAAATATGACATGACACGATACAAATCTGCCGTACAGTGGTAGTTGTGGTTAGCCCTCTTACCTCATGTCATCTATGGGTTCCCGTGAGGAGTTTGTATGTCATAGGAATACTGATTCCTTCTCATAATCCACAACAGTGTGTGTGAGGTCAATCAGTTACTCTAACTTGCCTGGAGCTGTTTGCCCTTGGGGTGGACTGGTGATATGTTCCAGATATACTCTGTCTTTGCTTATGGTTAGGTGGGATTGACTCAAGGGTTCCATGACTCTGAAATAAATGAAACAATATATATATAAAAAAAAAGCTTGATTATATTTCAGGTTGCTCTTACATAAGTCAGTGCTGATAACATACTGAAATCCATAAGAGATACGCCGTAGTTAGTCCAACCACAACACCAACTGATAAAGCATCTGTTCATGCAGATATCAGGTAGAGAGAAAACAAGCTCTGAAGTAGATTTTGGAGAAGTTAAAAATAAAAACAGAAGCATCCAGGTTTTTGGTGGCAATAGTCACAATTTCTGTGTTTTAGTTATGAAACGATGGAACGTTAAGGTTCCAAAATCTAAATATTTAAAAGTTTAATGCTTGGTAAAATAACATTGACAAAAACAGGAACCTTTTTGGTTGAAATTTATGTTGTATGGAATGCATCAAGCCAACTATCTCAGGTTTGTTTGGCATGTTCATACCTACACCACCGCACCATAGTCCCAAACTTTGCATGTCATGGCACCAGTAGGTGCTGAACCATCACACACATGCAGAAGTAGAACAATATGACATACACATACATTCAGTGTTTTTCTTCATGGTGCAGGTCACACTCAGTATCAGCATGTGATCAAGATGAGGGTGTAGTAGATTAATGGTGTGGAGCTTGAGCAAATGCAGAACTACAACGTTGGTAGGACTCATTTGCTGTCCCGAGTGACAGAAAACATTTCGACGAGTAGGTAAAAACAGCCAAAACATAATGAAAGTTTGCAGTTTTTACTTAGAAAATTGTGTGATTGGGACCTGAATATCCATCAACTCCTGTGGACTCTGGTTGAATGTACCACTGTGTACGAGCTTGTCAGAAACTCTGTCTGCCTGCTGGTTACTTCGGGGCTGGTATGGTACAAAAAGTCCATCAGAGACAGCGGCCGGCAGCGGCAGGAAACCAGAACAAAGCCATATCCAAACAGGAAATTTGGATGTGTGAACGAAAAAGGAAAAAAAAAAAAAAAAAATCATAAAATAGATACTAAAAGCTTTCAGGATAAATTGAAAAGTGAGATGAACAATCGTTCCTTTTTAGAATGTATTTAGATAACGAAAATTTGTCTGAAGGTTGTAAATGCAGTCCATATTTGTAAAATACAATTCATCCTTCATTGCTCACTGGCTTGGGAAATTGGTTTCGGTTGTTGTCTGCCTTCCAAGTTAGTCATCATCAATTGTGCTTGGCTGCATGACATACATTCTCAAGTCTATCACTGGCGACAGCAGCACACCTACAGCACAAAACAAACTGCAGCTAACAGGTTTCTTTTCCTGTGACTGAAATATGGTCCTCTTTTAATGAGGAAAAACAAGTCATAGATATGGTACTTTTTCATTCTTGGCGACAAATCTGAATTTGTTGTGTGACTGTGCAACTGATTGTGGCCTACCTGACACACCTGACATCCATCAGGACAACTTCACAAAAGAAGGGAACACAAATCTGTTGGTGGATTTAAAGCTTGAAGGCACATCACAGGGTGTGAAAATGCACAAAAAACAAAAGTCTGTTTTTTTCAAATATAATGTCACAATGTGTCTATTCACCTTTTTTGAAACCACTGTCACTTTGGATTATGTCCTGGAAAACATGAACAGTCATATAAAACTGAGCAGCAGTTTTAGCTGAAGGCCTGCAGCCCTCCCTGATAATGAAAATATTTCAGTCATGCTAAATGTCTGTTTTGGTTTTGAAATGAATAAATTATCACAATAATATGTGAAGGTTTTTTTTTTTTTTTTTTTTTATGTCTTACTGAATCAACTCAGGTTTGGAAATTTCAATGATGAATATGACAATATTAGATATGCAACAGACATCTAATAACATTTTATTCCTGTTTTGGCCTCACCTTGGAGCTTTTGAGTAATAATGCATTTGGGTTGAGGAAACAGGCCATGAAAGAAAATAT
Source organism: Parablennius parvicornis (assembly GCA_900302745.1). Classification (NCBI taxonomy): domain Eukaryota; kingdom Metazoa; phylum Chordata; class Actinopteri; order Blenniiformes; family Blenniidae; genus Parablennius; species Parablennius parvicornis. The sequence continues at coordinate 10,431 of OMNM01030344.1, read as the reverse complement.
GATAAAATAATCAAATGTCACTTAGTTTTTGGACACACAAAAATGAGCTCTGCGAGAATGTACTACAGTGCAGCCTACTAACAGAAGTTGTTGCAAAATGTTATATTTACCCCGCTATTTTTGCTAGTTATGGTCCCTACTGTATCACTTAAACCAATGTATAGCTGAGGATGATGGATGAGGTATTTATCCTGCTTCGGGCCTATAATGTGATTTGTTGTCCAATTTCCTGTTTAAAGCAAGTAAAATACTGGCTGTGAGTATCTTATAGCTTTTAAGGGATTTGGATTTCAGACGTGGTATTTATTTAAACACCATGGTGGAGCTCATACACATAGTATGATGTAAAAACATTTGACAGGACTTTGCTAAATGACTTCTTCTCATACCAAGTGGGGCAATTCCACTGCATTCCTCCCCGAAGATGTGCCACTTCCTCCTTTTCTGAATGTGGAGTCACATTTCCAGGCCTCGTTGCTCTGACTTCAACAGCGGTCGCGCTGGAAAAATGCCAGCCTATTGATTTTATGGCAGTCGTGTCAGTTGTAACAGAGTTGTAAGCAGCACACTCCGGTTTGCAGCAGCCGTTCACCCTCTGGCATGACATACTGTATATGGCTTCTTAAGCACTTCGTTTCATTGTTTTCATTTTGTCCTTGATAGTGTTTTACTTATACTTTAAATGAGTCTACCGGGTCCTGATTTGATAGACTTGACTTCTCTCTAGGATGAAACGCTTGTTCAGTATTCACTACCAGGGCCCCGCTGCTTCAATGTTGTTAAATTCTGCAATCCTTATTGCTGTTGCTTGTTCCAGTGTTTGAGTTTCACCAGAAGAACTTTTTTAACCATTTCCAAAAAAAAAACAAAAAAAAAAACTGGAAAGAAGGAAAGGAACTGTGGTACTGAGTTTTGTAATATCCGGTTAATGTTTAGGATCATTTGTTGTTGTTATTTTTGTTGACCTTGTTTATAGACCAGACTTTCCAGAACTCGTATTTGTTTCAGCTTCTAGATTCAGGTGCTTTTTTTTTTTTTTTTTTTAATAAAACCTAAACTTTATCTTTAATAGAAAAGCCATGTTCTAAAGCTGCAAATATTGAAAGAGTAATGAGGATAAAAAAAAGAAGACATACTGTAGGTGTGGAGGGTAAAAGCAGTTGCATATATGCAAGATTATACATATACATGGCATCCAGTTTCAAATTGTATGCATGTAATCTACTTTATATTTAACTTTGTAACCAAATGTTGTCAAAAATACATCTCTTGCAATGAGGCTACATTGCACAATGGGACTGGCTATATAAAAAAAAAAGTTTGACAATAAAAAATTACTGAAAAAGATTATCTTTTAATGTGAAATCCATCAGGAAGTCTAACATCGACCAAAATTATTATATTCGGTGCAAAAAAAAAAAACATGTGACAAGTGCTCAAACAAAATAGCGCAGGTTCTGTCAACCCTGTTTACTTGTATTTTAAATACAATCATTTCATGTGTTGGCATGAATGTAATGGTGGAGGGTTATGTTCCTCCAGAGAGGAACGTAAATTGCGGCCATTTTAAATGTGTATACCTACAACTAAATATAGTACAATCTCTGTGAGCAGTGCTGTTTTGGTTCGTTACATTACTAATTTTACCCCCCCGCCAAAAAAAGACAACAACAAAAAACAAAAAACAATGCAGATATTGTTTTGAGACACTCTGAGATAATTTTATTGTGCAAACTGTGAGGGCAACGAGTCTGTTTTTCTTTCAGTTTGAAGCAATAAAGCAAAGTGAGCAGTGCTGACCCATACTGAACGCCTCAATCTCAGGTTTTAATAGGTGTGATGTAAACTGGATTACAATGAAATCCCCTCTTCACAGGGATGCTTTGAAAAAAAAAAAAAAAAATTACTTCAGCACTGGGTGTCAGAAAAGATGAAAATACCGATGTTCAGCTGCTTTTACCCACCAGTGTCCAAAGGGGTGTGTTCATTAACCACCAACTGTGTCTCCATATGCTGCATTCTTTATCCATATGCCAGTAATCAATACGGGGTGCTGAAGTACGCTAGTTTGTGCCGCTGGGTCATGTTTACTATGCAGCGTGTATAGCAGACACAAATCTCTGGTTGCTGGTGTAAAGAATTCTGTTTGAACAACAAAGAGCAGACAGAAATGAAAGCTGCTTCTACTCTGTAGCTCCATGTTTCTGTAAGTGGTGCAATTGTCGTGGCGATGGTACAGTGTGTACGCTGTGGGAACCCCTGATGGTGCCACAATAATGACATCGTAATGACACTTGATGAAAGTGAAATCACACCACAGTCATATTCCTTGATGTTTGGTGACAGCACCCTGGATTTGTAGTAAAGTTTTGATTTTTGGTAACACAACTTCAAAACAGGAAACAAGACGTCTGTAGAAAGTTTGAAGGGTTTCTATCAGACTTTTTGGGGGGGATTTGACAGTGAAACAGCATTCCACTTTTCTGGTGGCTTCGTTTGGATAAATACTGCCGAGTATTAGTTTTGTACACCATGAATAAGCCTGCTGAAATAAATTAATCTGAAATAAGTAAATTAACAATATTAACTCGCCTTCTAAATAAGAAAACCGTGCTATTCTAAGATTGTTGATCTATGTGTTGATCCGTTCATCATACATCTTTAGATTCACAAACTTGACAACGTCATCTGTGTTTTATCTTGACATTGGTGCAATGTGTTTATTTAGGTAATATGAAATGAGTGATAACATTGATAATGCTTTTAACACTAAGCTGGAGGTGTTGGTTGATTAGTTCATATATTTAAAGAGAAGTCAAGCAAAACAGCCAAAACTGAATTCCTCTTTTCTGACACATCTCCAATAAATCCATCCTTGCCTAATCTATGCTCAACCAAAGTATAAAACTGAAAATTTTTTCGCAGTTTTAACAGTTTTGTTTTATTTGCCGTTTTGTCCAAGTGAGAACCTGAATGTTGATCGCTAATGGATACAGGAAGTAACTCCTTTTAAACAGTTTTTTTTCCCCATGTACACTAATTTGCTCTGTGGTTATTAACAGAGGGTAAGGTGGGTTACCCATGGATAAATGGAGGGCACACACAAAAGGAAACAATGAGGCCCCCTTGCCAAACAAGAGCCCTCCAAATACACATTATACATACAGCATTATGCAAGTTACTAATTCTTTCAATAGTGGGGTTACTAATTACTTGTTATCTTGCATTTCTTTTAATACTCTATTTTGTTAAAGATCATTTCAGTATCTCAGGCTTTTTCTCTGAAATACATATATTCAAACAGACACTTTGAAATCAGCACTATACAGCATGAAACAACACTGAAATTTGAGTCTCTTCTACCAAAACAGTACAAAATCAGGGCAAAGTGCTACCAAATGTCTGCACTAAAAATGTCATCAGTGTTGTATAAGAACCATAGAAACACTGCTCTGCATATCTGTTATTGTCTTTTTTCTGATGTAGGACAGTGAAAATCTTCTATTATTTCAAAATCCACGCGAGAAAGTCATGAAATATTTATGGATCCAAGCAAACAACAGGATATGTAATTATCATCAAACATGGGAGCACACAATGACTGCAATCAAGCCACTTCTGTCTCCCTGTCAGTCAACTCAGGGAAAGGTTAAGTTTCCCTCCTACTTAACTAATTTCTGCTGACCTTTCCAGGGTAATGTCTCTAACTCGGCAACATTTTTCAAAATTTCCCAGGCTTATGAAATCATTCAAAATACAATCAGTGCTCGGTCTGTCTCAGAAAACAGGATCCTGATATGTGTGTGTGCATGCGTGTGCAATACTCCATTAGGCCTCTATGAAAAAAAAGTGCCCTTAACCCCTCTGAAAAATGCTGCCTGGTTGAGACGATGACACATCCTGACACGTTACTATGACACTGGCAAAGATCCAACGTGTGAGACGAGACTTGAAAGCACAACAAGGCCATGAAAATCCATCTTGAGAGTTTACAGGGAGTATTTCTGTGGCTTTTAATGTGTTGATTTCCCACATGAGGGAGTATGATTCAGCACTGCTTGAAAGTGTTTTGCATTTTTACCTCTCTTAGGAGAACGTTTGCTGGAGAAACGAGTCTCGTCACAAGCGCAAGCTGCCAAAGTTTCTGTATCTGATCAGAAATGCAAAGTATGCATCCGTACACTTGCAATGAATAATCATTTTGTCTGGTATGGGAAGCTGGTTGGATACTGCATTTACATTAGCTATATTCAGGGTCAAATGTTGAATGTAATGTAACGGAGTGGAGCTTTTTCGTCAATCAAATTATTGATTTGCAATGCTTTCTATCTATCCATCCATCCATTCATCCATCCATCCATCCATCCATCCACCTCTTAAAAAACCTCATTTACATCCTGTAAGTATGAGTCATGACATTTGCTATCTTTATTGTATGGGTTGCTGTTTTCAGTGGCTCAGCCTGTCAGTTAGCAGTCATCAGTGCAATTTAATTAAGACGCCTGCCAAAGGATCCCAAATTATGCTGCGTGCCACACTTTGCCTTCATTAATAGGAACTCGCGCCGCAAGCTGACTCAAACTCCGCTGCGATCGTAACATCTATCTTTAGGCCGCAATGTAAAAATGAAACTTTAAACATCTTTCGCTGGCAGCAGGCAGAACTCCAGGTGTCATATTCCCGAAAGGATGTGTAGAGCTAGATGCAGTGCATGCTGCGGCATGATTTTACAATGCAAGACCATACTGATGCCATAAGTACCCTGTAAGTTGTGAGTGCGGATGTAATAGACATTGACTTTGATCTGATAAGGAGGAAGCAGGTAACCAAAGCAATGGCAAAGTGCTTTGAACAAGTTAGAAGAACTTCTTAATAGCAATTACCTTTTCAAAGGCTGGAAATGTGAGTGATTCTAGATTGACACACAGGGAAAACCTTGACATTGCTATTGGGTTCAAGACTGAGATGCCCAACTCTTGCAGACGGTGCTTCTCTCAGCTGGATTGAGCTGCACTGGGTGAAATGGCTCCATTTATTGGCCATATATCACTTAGAAATAATGGCCTTTCATTTCAGCTGAAGACGTCGGTGCTCTTCAACCTCGAATCCTTTACATTTTAACGGTCATTGGGCTGATTTTATCACCACATTTTAATAGAATCTGCCACAAAAGAAAATTAGAAGAGAATCTCTCTTTTTTTTTTTTTTTCAATGACGATTGTTTCATTTACTATTTGGTCACTTTATAGCACTGCTGTCTCAATAAGAATAGTGTCTGACCAGAACTAATGTGTGTCAAGTTTGTGTGATGAAGCTAATCTAATTTCTCTCAAATTTATGAGAAAATGTATCATTCACCAATAACCAGAAATCAGTTGAGCATAAAGTTTTTCTGCCTCCATCAAAAAATATGATGAAAAGCACATTCATAGCTTATCATATATTATCAACAGACCATTCAGAGTGTGTGTTTTATAAAGTTATGTCTTGGACGTGGTTACCTGTATGAGTCAGATTTTTTCGAAAACACTGTATAAAGGTGGCTAAAGTTATGAATCATATCAGAGCGTCACAGCAGATAAATGTGAATGTGGTTCATTTGCGGTCCAGTTAAAGCTATGGGAAAAAAAATAAGTAACAGAATATATTCACGTAAGACTTTAAGATAATAAGAGTACAACACATTAAAAATCTAGGACAGAAATAAATTGTAAGAGGCCAACTGAGAAAACTGCCTCTATTCACAATAACACCAGCTAAGGCCTGAGCTGTGTTACACCTTATTCTGTTCAAAAGAGATTCAAACGAGACAAACGTTTTCAGACATTACAAATCGCAAAGCACATTTTGCGTGATCTGTTTGACACACTGGCTATTCCATATTCATGAAGGCAAACACACTAAATCGATGGAGTGTGTTGTTTTGCACCTTTGTCAGATGCAATGCGAAGTGCGCCGTGTTGGTAGATCAGCTCCAGTCAATGTCAAGTTTGAGCCCTTTTTTTTAAAAATGCACAAACATTTAGTATTGAGACTGTAAATCCCAGTGTACACAGAGCTGCAGGCCCTATTCAGTCTCAAAGCAGCATCATCATCCAGATCACAATTGCATAAAATTAAATAGCTTCTTCGATTGTAAGAGTAAAATATGTTCCAAAGCAGAGTTTAAGCTGTTGCTTTGTACCACAGTTTGATTTCTAAATGCGATTAAACATCCTCCATCCACTGACAGGTTGGTATCTTTTGATGTCTGTGAAACAAAACTCATCAAACAGCTCTTTTAGGTTAGGTTTGAAATGTTTGTTTTTACATTGAGAAGCTGTAGTTATTACGATAACTTTCTCGCCTGTCTTTCCACATGGGCTCGGGGGGGTTCACTCATCTAGTGCTAACAGTCGCAATAATAATATCAGTGGTAACAATGGTGCCAAAACAGACCATTTAAATCTACTAAATGAGAAAACCTATTCATGTCCTATTTTAAGTGTTTTTATCAAACACTTTTTGAAATTGCTTGTAATTGTGTGAAGAAATATACGGCTTCCAGTGAGCATCAGCGTCGGTCCGGCAGATAGAAACACCTTGCTGGCAAGAGAGGTCAGAGGTGAGCGCCCTGACTAGTTGGAGCTGACACAAAGGTCACGGTACCTCAGGTGACTACTCTTTACCACTGTGGTGAGCAGAGAAGCACCTCAGAATGAACAGTATGGTTCGGCCTTCAGGCAGATGGACTACAGCAGCTGTTGGGTTTTATTTCCGTCAGTCAAGAGCAGAAATCAGGCGATGCGGAGGACACAGGCTGAGGATTGGAAAACTGGTCCGAGACGTCTCGCAGCATAACTGTATTGATCCAGTTCAGGGTGCTCCGCAGTGGCATAACTGTATGTCAAGTGTTTTGTTGGGGTCATTAATACCAATCAGGACTGGTTTAAGTGGCCTGTCTGAATATTGCCGGTGACCACGTACATCCCTTTATGGCCACAGTTTTACAATCTAATAGTCGGTACTGCAGCATGATAAAATGTTACAAAGCCAAAGTAGATTCCAACTGACTTTATTAAAAATTCATCCGATCAATATGGCCCCTGCAATTCCCACAGACAGTTAAAATGAAAAATCTGATGAAATTATCTGAAAAATACCATATTCTTGAAAGTACAATTTTGTAAAATGAGCAAGAATCATTCATCATCAAGACTTTGAAATAAAAGCTTGGCAACATCTTGGAGATCCCCTGCCAACAAGAATGGAGTCAGGCAGGGAGAGACTCGCCCGTGCTTTTAAGTATGCACGTACTGTATGCATGTTGACTTTCCATCTCCAGGCTGCTTCTCATTAATAACCTCGGCAGTAAGTATTAAGTCAGACTAATGTACTTGCTGACTGATGTGGTGTAGTTGTTGGGTAGTTATTGCTTGTGCAAATGGGTGTTAAAGGCCTGCGCTGTCATTGGTAGAATACCCCTGAGCGAAGGAGTCAGAAAGTTCTTCTGGAGTGCAAAAGGCTCTCACTAATCGCACCATCTGCTCTTTAAACATTGATCTGGACAATTTGAGAAGCACAGCAGCATTACCTTCAACTGCTGGGCCCTGCTGTTTATTGTCATTGCTACAGGAGCTGCTTTAACCATTCATTGTGCATGTAATGCAATACTGAGTGAGACCTTTTCATATTTTAAATAAGTTAAAAGCAATTAAACACATTCTATCTGTAATAAATCCACATTATAAATGCTATACATTGAAAAATATGTATAACAATGTGTTATTTTTAGGATAAAAACAGCAATCAGAAGTGATGATAAAACCAAAAATACAGAAAATATTTGTGGTACTGTGAGAGGTAATAGTGCCATGCATTTCTTAATTGTATTATAAACATCATAATAATAATTATAATAATAATAACTTTATCTATATAGCACTTAAGAACAGTCGTTTCACAAAGTGCTCTCCAGTGTGTAAAACTTTGTGTCCACTCACTGCTCCTCCTTCGTCTTTGTGATTGTCGTTTAATCCACAATATCAAGAGAAAGCAGGGGATAGGGAGACTTGTTAATATTACAAACTGTAATATTAAACTTTATTAAACATAATTAAGTGTAAAATAATGAAACAATGTGGCATTAAGGCTCCAGGAGTAGTCAGTTTGTTTTGGTCTTGCAGAATCAGTCCTGCCTCATCTCAAGTACTTCTTGAGTCAAGATTTTGATAAATGTAACAATTGGTTCATCAAAAGTTATTTCCAAAATCAGAAAAGTAATAAGGCTACATCCTCCACAAAAGGAGGGGGGGTGAGATGAATGGGGGTAGAGAGATGAGAAACATGGAACAACAAAGAGAGATGGTTTCTTGTGTGCTTGCATGAAAATGAATGGAAGTAAAGCAATGCCTGCCTTTTCCATCTGCCATAACAGAAGGTGATGTTATGATTTAAAAAAGAAAATTACTAAGGGAGGAATAGGGTAAAAAAAAAGAATGTAAACAAATCGCACCAGCTGACTAAAAAGAATTTCACATATATTTATGTTTTTTAATTCATCATTATGGTCAGCATTGAGCAGTTACACCTTTTGGATTCATTTGTCACATATAATAGAGCCATTATTGTTTCCATGAATGGGTCCAGAAATAAACCAAAACCTGGCCGGTCAATCACTTTGACCTCTTGTCATTGTTGAGCACCTTCGAGGTGATGTTACTGGACGCGAGTCTTATCTATGGATGCTCCACTGTCCTGAGCGCCTGGATCACAGCGACCAGAGGAAGAAGTGGCTTGGCAGGAGATAAAAGAGAAAGAGACAGGCAGCTAAATAATCAGGCAGCAAAGAGCTGGCAGTGGAGTGTAATTACTGAATGAATGGACAAAGCATCTGTCTTTGTGGGGGCTTCTGCTGAGGTCTCGGAGGAAGCAGAGTGAGGAGGCAATGTGGGAAGGAGGAAAGTGAGCGTGAAGCTAATGTGTTGGGAAAGGTGAAAAAAGGAAAGGCCAGGGAGGGGAGGAATCTGAGGCCATCATGTAGCCTTAGCAGCTGTATTTATTTAGAGTATCATATCACAGGTGCATTTGAGCTGCTCTCCTTCCTGATGAAACCAGAGGAGGTTAAGGGTCTTAACCTATCAGAGGTGAGATTCAAACCAATTTGACCAGTTTGACAAAACATACTTGTGAAAACCAAGTCAATATTTATTTTTTTATTTTATGTGATAGTCTCTTGTAAAATATCAATTTGTCGGCTTCACATAAATGTAGCAGGGTGGTTGTTCAATTTAAGAGTAGCAAGTCCTGCAGTACAGATATTAAATGCTTGAAAAGGAACATACATCAAAGTTCTTCCAACAGATTCCTATAAGTCTGCGTCTTTTGCTACTCTCTTCAGCTTTAAAGCTTTGATGATGAGAACCAATGAGTTTAGTAATTGATGGCAAGTGTTGGATCATTATACATGCCATTCCCACATCTTGGTAGGAGGTTAGCTTATAATCGGTAATGCATTCTGGTCTCTTGTATATACCAGCGTTAAATCAGCTTTGTTTACATACATGTTTATATTCATATTTACATGCAAGCCTTTAGCCCAATCATCACTAACTCGTTTTAGGTCACAGGACAGGCAGTGCAAAGGGAGTGCATGTCTTATTGGCAGCATTATTTAAGGTATATGATGAAAATATGGATGATTTTTGGGAAAATTATTTCAGCGAAGGGTAATAATAAAGTAATATGAGAGAATGTCAAGATAAACAAGGAGGATGTCAAGAACAAACACTAGGTGAGGTAACAATTCTGTGTGGACTTGCTCAGTCACACTTTCCCACTCAAATGCAATACATGCCTCCTCTTGTACAGAGATCTTTCTTTCTAACACTCTTTTCACACTCTGATTGAGTCCGAGCTATTCGGACCTAACACGCCAACAACTGTAGTATATTGGTGAAAATAAACATGTTTTTTTGTTTTTAATCTATTTTGTTGGTGTGTAATAAACAAAAAGTGTGCTATGAGATGAATGCACTTCCTCTGGAAAACCTGGGCCCAGGAAGTTGTTGGTTGAACCCCATTCACACTGCTTCACCGTGTGGAGAGGCAAAGCTTAGCAGACATGTCAAGATTCATCATGACCACCGTTTACTGACTGGACCCCGACTGATTTAAAAAACTTTTTTTTTTTAATTATTATTTAAGGTACAGCATGCAGGATTTAAGTCATGACATTTGCATGCTTTGGGTGGCAGTATTGAGCAAAGCTCTTAAAAGTTTGCTACTTCAA